>VXAY01006780.1:266589-302178 GCA_013399855.1 Oxyruncus cristatus | reverse complement strand
TTTTGTTTACGGAAAAAAAAAAAAAAAAAAAGAAAAATCCAATCCATGGTAGTAAAATTACATTAGGGATATAAAGAATATTAAATTACAATGTGGAGTGCAAGGGGGATGGTACCTTGGATATTTTATTTTAAGGCTACATTGGTCTGTGTTTGTGTGATGGTTTGTTCACACACACACTGGTGTTCACTGAGAGCCTTGAGCATCCCTTGCAGTGGAGAGGGACACTGGATGGGCTCTTTGTGGGGCCCGTTCCCCTCATGCTGGTTCCCCACACTGAGCCCAGTCAGTGTCTGGCAGTGCTGGTGGAGGCTGGGGGCTCTCCTGGCCAGGGAGAGCTGGGGGGACCCTGCCCCGGGACTGCTGCTGCTAAAATAAACTCAGATAAAACCAGATCAGGGTATTTATGCTGGTATGTTAACAATGGCATTTCTCAGCCCTGCAGAAGGTGGTGAACCAAAGCCCCAGTGGGAAATGTCCTGTTGCTGTTACACAGCCCTGGGCAGCAATGGACCACTGGCAGGTCGCAGGAAAAGGAAATGTAATAAATTTTCAGGGCTATCTGAGTCACACTATTACCTGGATTGAGTGGATACTAGCAGGTCTTAGTACCCACAACAACGTATTTCTGGCATAATGAAAACATAGCTGATATTTCCATCGTTCCTTTATTCATTTGAATCCATATTCTCACAGGTTTTTTCACAGTGTGTGTTAATAAAGCTGAAAAGGTTTATCTTGAAAGGTGACAGAAGTGCCCTGTTTCCTGGTGAAGGCCCTGGGGAGGGCGTGGGCAGCAGGGCAGGTGGGCAGGGGTCTGGTGCCCCACCACACATCCCAGCCCAGCCGTGGGGCAGCTCCTGCCAGGACCCACAGACCCCCCTGCTCCAACCCAGCACCCAAACTACTTCTTTCTCCTCAGGGTGCAGGAGTCACGTCTGCTCACACAAATATGTTCCAGCAGCAGCGACAATCAGTGGTTACATATATAGAGATATATAAATAACCTTTAATTATGATTTGTTGTTCCACAAAGATGGGGCATACCGCACCTTGTTTTCACAGAGGACATTATGCTTTGACACAAATGACAGGAATTCTGACTTTCACAAAATTATTTCAAAGAGAGAGACAGCAGCTGTGATAAAAGCATGCTTGGTGAATGAATTTCATTTTTCTTACTTCTAACTTTTTTCCTTGGTGAAAGGTCTGAGCCACATGATTTGTCATTTTTGAAGCCAAAGCACTACCAAAGCTGCAGTGAAGAGGCTGGGACATGTCCTTGTGCCCTGGTTCCTGCTCATCCCTGATGATGGGGCCAAAAGGCACGGCAGGAGTGTGTAGAGCTCATCTGGGCTGGGACAGGAGTGGTGGCAGCCAGCTGCGTGCCCAGCTCACCTGGGCTGGGGCAGGAGCAATGGCAGTCAGCTGTGTGCCCCTCACCTGCATAGTGCAGTGCCCACACCAGACAGACCCGTCCATCCCATTACCAGCATGAGCAAGTTCTCTAGCACCTCGGACTAGAGGTATGGTGAAGTCTGTAAAAACGCCTTTTCCTTTATCTAGTTTATGTATTCAGCTCAGAATTCCAGAGCAAAAGGCTCCAGTAAGCCAACTGTAACATTTAATTAATATTTCCCATCTGCTTTTTAGCACCACTTTAATTTTAAATGGTTAATTTAGTCACAGGGTAAGTTGATCACAGCCAGGAAGAGGCCAGAGCTTGCACAGCTCTGCTGGGGCCTCCTCCCACCACAAGGCTCCTCTGCCTGCAGGTCTCACCTACACTCTCTGCAGCAGCACTTTCCACCAGGGTTCTGGGGCAGGATGTGACACCTGGACACCTGAAAAAGCCATTTGAGACAAAATGAGCCTCCCCAAGCCCTTGGGAAGACTTACAGAAAATCCAGGCAGGGTTTGCACAGCTCTTGCTAAACGTCCGTGACCGCTGGGAGCTGCTCCAGCCACGAGGCTGGTGGAGCGGGATATGCTCCAGGCTGACTGGCTCCAGCTCGTCCCCAGCAAATCAGCTGCAAAAACTGACTTAAGTTTAACTGAAATTCAAAAGCTGTTTACAGCTCCAGCATCCTTGGTTTTTTTTTCTTCCTTCCCACTCCCTCTGAAATATTTCCTTTTGATATTTTAATTTCTCTTGGGCTGACTTTAAGCAAGAACGTTGGGTTGAAACAGATGGTTGTCAGCAAACCAATGCCTGCGAAGCACAATTGAGAATTAGCTACAAAAACCCAAAACTTGGCACCAGCAGAATCCTCTTGATATAATTGTCAAAAGAAATCTGGCTTGGAAAAATTTATGGAATAATATTTTCAAAATTCAAATGGCTGAAACTTTAAACAAACAAAATATACTTCATTTGAGTGTGTGTGAGTTGCAATGAAAAACCTCTGAAGGTCATTTCCGAAAGGCCGCATGTGACCCACAAAACTCCTTCTCGAGGCTCTTTCACCCTGGAGTAGCTGGGTCAGCCACTGAATAGCAGGACTTGTTGGCCAAGGAGCTGCCTTCAGCAGGAGAATATTAACAAGTAACCTTCATCTTTCAGTTTTTCCATGGCTGTGGCCAGCCCACTTCATCGGCACCAGCAGGGCAGTGCCACCAGGATTGGGCTGCCTGCCCTGGGGACACCAAATCAGCCAGGGCAGGTGCAGGCTGAGCAATCCCCCTCTACCTTTCAACACAAAAATGTTCATCGGTAGCTTTTATTAAAAGTTTCTCTTCTGCTTGTTTTTTTTTTCAGAGAGAATTTGTTTACTTTGGCAGGAATCTCCTCTGTGGCCCTGTTAGACAAGTTTCTTGAGACCACAAGTCTGTAAATTGCTATTACTGTGGTCAGAGAGAACTGGGCCTTCTCAGTGACAGGGTGTCCCAGGCTGAACCTTTTGCTCTTCTGATCCTCAGCCATTATTGCTTTCCTGGTGACTGAGGAGGTTGTTTCACATGAATCCAGTGTGAATTTATTCCAGGGTTAGAAAATAATTACAGATGAAAAGTGTGAGTGAGCACAGAAAAAAAGAAAAGGAAAAAGAAGTTTGTCTTCTGATTTCCCTTTCCCTTTTGAATAGGATATTTTATTTTTGGGGAAAAAAAAAAAAAAAGGAAAAGGGAACAACAAAAAAAAAGGAAAAAAGAAAANNAAAAAGATATTTTTTTTTTGGGGAAAAAAAAAAAAAAAAAGGAAAAGAGACTAAAAAAAAAAAATCAGACAGCAAAACTATTGGTCCCAGAAGAGAGCTGGGAGGGAGTGAGAAATGGGCACAACATCACTAATGAACATGGCCAAAGGTGGCGTGGAGGGACGTCAGGTCTGGACTTTGTGGAAGAGGGGAGATGCTGGGAGCAGGAAGAAAGGGCGTTGTTCCTGCCCCTCAGTCCTGCTGCCCAACACTGCCAGAGGACACTGAGTGATCAATAACAAACTGCACTCAACAGACCAGATGTAGACGACTTCTGGAAAGATTCATGGAATGTATCAGTGATGCCTCCATTAACGTTATTGTTGGGTAAATAACTCTAAATTGTCAGAGCTCCCTGTGCTTGACAGCACTCCTAATTTGGTGCTCACAAGGAAACGATGCCCTGCATTGTCCCTGTTGCCTCATTAGCAGACAGAGGCCATTCATCATGCAGTGACATGGGAGTGTGACGAGGTCAGGGTAATCTATCACTGCTCAGCTCCTCAGCAGGGACTTGCACCACTCAGGCAGATGCTGGGCGCTCTGGAGCTGAAGTTCCCAAGGTGGGGTTCGTGGGGTGGTGAAGACCAACCCAGGCTTGCAGAGGCATGGTGGGCACACACCAGGGTCCCTCTGCCCTCAGCCACGTCGTGGTGCCCAGACCCTCCCCATGGGGCACCTCCAGCATTGGCCTTGGTGGCCAGCATGTCCCCAGGCTGCCGTGCCATCGCCTGCCCTGCCAGCCTGAGTTTACCAACACCTCTGCAATGCATGGCCAGTACTCACTGCTTCTGGTTTTATCTCGCCAACCTTGCATAAAGCACATTTTTCATTTCTCCCAGATGACATCATCTAACCACTGGCTATGTAACCATGAAATGAAATCTCACCTTCGGGCTGATTTTTATGATTTCCTTTGGTAATAATCATTAATCCATAGGGTTGGGGTTGAATACTTTAATCATCAGAGAAAAGATAACTTTTTATTACAACTGGAAGAAACTTGTGAAAATAAACCCAATGTGACAGCCAAAACATAAAAGGATAATTTAGTGACAGCAATGGAAACTCCTCTGAGGAGCCAGGTCAGAGAATCATCACAGAATCCCAGACTGGTTTGGCTTGGAAGGGACCTTAAAGCTCATATTATTCCAATGCCCCTGAACATGGGCAGGGATATGTTCCGCTACACCAGGTTGCTCCAAGCCCCATCCAACTCCCAGTTAAATGTAAATAACAACCCGTGTGGCAGTGCTTGGGTGCTGGTTTTGGCCAGGGCTCGGGATGCTAAGCGGAGTAGAATGCACAGCACACTTGGGGTACAAGATGGACCCCATCCCATCACTGCCACAATAGGCTTGATGCAGCTGGAGAGCAGCACAGCATCTCATCTGGCACCACAGAGGCTGCCTCCACCTCCACCATCTTCATCCTCCTCACAAGGGGAATTTTTCTTTCCTTCTGGAACCTCAGATGTGAGGGAGAAGAGGTGCAGCTCTTCACTCAGCCGTAGCCACGGGATAAGCAGGATGGGGTCCTCTGCCTGGGGCTGAAGTCAGTGAGGCTCTGCTTGTGTCCTTTGGCACAGAGCAGCCTTGTGTCAAATGCAAAAGATAGTGAATATTAATCAAATTGGATGAATCTGTTATTATTAATAAAGGAATAAACCCCACAGATTCTTTCATTGAATTCACACCCAGAAGGGACCATTAGGGTAATCCAAATGTGATCTGCACTTACTCTACTAATTTCTTCACAACACATGACTACCTGTTCCAGCTTCAGCACTGCTTCCAGACAATTCCCTGGATATTGTTTGGAAGAGTGCTGTTCCCAGGCCCCAGGGTTGGCTCTTCCGGCCACTAATTGCTTTGAGTAATCAGAATATTCCTCTTCCTGCTATGAGTTTGTTGCTCTTGGCTTTTAGCACCTGTGCTATCCTGCTGCCTCTCAGACATCTCTAGAGGAGTTCCCTGTGCCTGGTGACTGCATAGCCCCTTAAACATCATTCAGCAGCACCCAGTGCTTTTCTGGAGTAACACTTTCTCCATTGTATTCCCAGGTGCTGGGGTCAGACTCACAGGTTTTAGGTTCCTGGGTCTTCATTATGCCCTTCTTGTAAATTCTCAATCCTGGAGGGTTCCTGGACATTGTTTCCTTACTATTGAAACATTCCTTATCATTCCCACACTTACACCATGGCTTGAGCTCCACATGATTCCCTCCGTGGCTAATCCCTGTGGCTGAGCCACAGCCACCCCAACTATGAGCACTCGCTGATGTATGTCCTCTGCAAGGCAGGATTGTGTTATGGAGAGATCCCTATGGCAACTTGCTCAGAGCATGCCCAAGAGTGATGGCTCCCTAGGTTTGATTACATTTTTTTATCATTTAACTGGTTTTAATCCATTCAATGTCTTCTGAGGCATTACTGGGTATAAGGCAATTTTTCAAAGTGTCTGGGGCAGTGAATCAAATTATTTTAGGAAACCTTTTTTGTGGGAGTTACCTTCAGTCAGCAAAGTTATCATCTCCCATGGCAAATGTCTATAAGACTTATGCACCATAAAACCACTTTGTTTGTCATAATTGCACTATGGAGCTGAAGAATTCTTTACTGAAGATTTCTCACACAATTTTTTCCATTATTATTTCTGGGCCTGACAACTACTCATTGGTTACAAGAACTTTTTAAGCACAGGCAGTAATGTAGTTTCTCCTCCTTAGGAATTGACCCATTGTTTCAGGGTTTGTTAAAAATTATTATTAATGGCTTGGAGTATTCAACTAAGTTAATTTAATTCCCCTACGTACGAGCCACCCGATCATGTCACTGTGAGTGCTTCTGAGCGCCACTGTCCCTAAGTAGGGACGACAGGACTTTGATTGTTACTGAGATATGCAGATAATTTCTTCCTTTGTTCTTAATTTTACCAACTGGCATCTTCAGTATCTTTAGCTCCCACACTCTTCTCCATTCCCTAAGGGCCCTGCTTGCTTTCCATCTTGCTGTCTGTACCCTCACTGATGTCTCTGTTGGGCACAGGGACAGCATTTCCAGCCCTTTCCTCCTGGTTTCTCCTGGCTGATCAGCACATGATGCCAGGTGCCCTCCTGTCTTGCCCTTTGTTGCCACTCTCTCCCTGTTTTCCCAAACCTCTTCCCATTTCAGTAAGATAGAAGCCATGTTTTTTGCAGTGCAATTGCCGAAGCTTTCTTGCTGTTTCCGAAAGCACAGAATTGTTGTCTGTGTTCAGAGGCTCTTCCTCTTCTTATGTGTCTTGAAGCCTTAATTCTCCGTGCTCAGCTGTGTTGTGTCTCAGCCATGGCTGAGCATATGCGCCGTGTTTACCCCTCCACATCTCCGCTTTTCCCAGCAGGAGTGGGGCTGGAGCAGCACTGCGACTTGGTGTCTTGGCAGTGCCTTTTACTGGAAAGGTGATTAAGTATATCTGTAGATAATATCTCAGAAAGCAAACAAAAACTCAGAAGAAAGAAAAACAATTTTCTCTGGAAAACAATATGAATTTTTCATTAAAAGCTGCACTCTGGCTGCCTGCTGAGTGCCACGAGGTTATCCCAGTTGGAAAACACCCAGGTGCTGCCTGTGAATCTCTTCTGTCTTCTTTGACATCTTCAACTTAAAAACTTATTTATTATTTTCCAGCAGTTTTTCTTCAGCATCACCTTTTCTGGCAGTCAGACTAGAGGCCAGGTAATGAGTTGACAACTTTCCAGGTGTGATTCTCATCAGTCCCTCTCTGTCAGACTCTCATGTGGAGATGGCAGCATAACAGAGAGCAAGATCCTGGGCAATCCTACACCCCATGTCCCACCATGATGCTTATGTGGTTTGAGTTATGCCTCACTTACCAGTCATTGCAAACCAGGTCAGAGCTGGATTAGCTGGAAATGGAAGAGGGAACAGAGAGGTCACGGCACTGACTTGTCACCTGACAAGTTGTGTACAATCACAGACTGGCTTGGGATGGAAGGGACTTTAAAGCTCATCTCGCTCCACCTCCTGCCATGGGCAGGGACACCTTCCACTATCCCACGTTGCTCCAAGCCCCGTCCAACCTGGCCTTGGACACTTCCAGAGGTGGGGCAGCCACGGCTTCTCTGGACAACCTCTGCCAGGTCCTCCCCACCCTCACAGGGAAAAATTCCTTCCCAATATGCCATCTAACCCTGCCCTCTGGCAGCTTGAAGCCATTCCCCCTTGTCCTGGCACTCCAGGCCCTTCAGCCCAGCAGCACAACCATTTCCCTTGCAGAAAAGGAGGGAACAGGGAGAAAACCATATGGGATCTACATGCCCAGCAGTGCACAACCTACCAACTGATACACTACATATAAATATAATTTTAGAGGTTATATCACATATCATAATCAGGAAATTCAGAAATTTCCATGGTTTTTTTTGGTTTGATTTTCCAGGAATAGCTAATCCAGAGAGCAGCACTTGCCTGCTGCACACAAACATACTCTTGTGACTAAACTGCCCTCACAGCAGGCTGAAACATTAGCAATGGTGTCATGCAAACATCCTTTATCTTTTGCTATAAATTCAAAATTCTTTAAATTGAGGTCCATAAAATCTCTAGAAATGAGTTGTTGTTGTCACTGAAGGGAACACATGATTTTGTGAATAAAACCTGTGAGAAGGGCAGTCTGAGGGACAGCTGATGACAGAGGTGTCTGAACTGACTGTGATTAAATTTGGCCTTGAGAAAGTGACTGAGTTCAGTCCTGAATATCCCAGAACACTGGGAGGGGACAGGCTGATGGGGATCAAAAGCCAGAGCAAATCTTGTCACAGCCCCTGTGAAGTGAAACCAATGAGTTTTACACAGCAGTGCTTAAGGGCTTTTATGTGTGTAAAATCTCAGTCACAACGTGGCCCTGATGTCTTCCTCTTCTTCATTTAGTTTTCATGGTTCTCTTCTGGCAATATAGATTGAAATAAAAGCAAACCCAAGCACAAGCGATAGTAAAATATGGGCCAGGAGGCCAGAAATCCCCCATATGTAAATCATGAGTCAGTATTTCCTTCTGCACCCAAAGAAAACGTCTTTGCTGGTCCATCCCTGCCACCCCACTGGGTCTCCAGCTCTGCCTTTTCCCAGTGAAAATTAGGAGAAGAAGGAATGACCCTGACAGGCTTTCAGGCTTAAAGATTTAATTCTTGAAAATACAGCAAATCAAACATATTTGAACATATAGGGAAAAAAAAACTCAAAGAAAAATTATCATATCCTCATGCATGAATATTAATACTGGAACTTCAAATGGGAGATCCTCCTCAAGACCTAAAACTGGAAGCTACTGCAACCCTGCAGCTGCTCAGGAGAGGTAAAGCTGGTGCAAACAGCTCTACTGGGAAGAGCAACTATCTCAGCTGGATTTCATTTTAACCTATTTCTTACCTTATGAAGAACACCTGAAAAAGTTATAATCACAGCTAAGTTTTACTCACAGCTAATAGATAGAATAGATAGATAGATAGATAGATAGATAGATAGATAGATAGATAGATAGATAGATAGATTGATTTTTATGAGTGTTTAACCCCCCCTGATTGGTGGGAACAAGAAACGGAGCTGATCCACTCCAGTCCTATTGCTTCTATTAAAGGCTTTTATGGTTTGGTGCGGCCCAACTACCCTTTATTCTGTATAATATATAGAATCAGAATCCCAGACTTGTTTGAGTTGAAAGGTACCTTAAAGCTCATCTCGCTCCAACCCCTGCCATGGGCAGGGACAATTTCCACTAGCCCAGGTTGCTCCAAGCCCTGTCCAACCTGGCCTTGGACACTTCCAGGGGTGGGGCAGCCACGGCTTCTCTGGACAGCCTGTGCCAGGTCCTCACCACTCTCACAGGGAGAAATTTCCTCCCAGTATGCCATCTGGCAGCTTGAAGCCATTCCCCCTTGTCCTGGCACTCCAGGCTCTTGTTCAAAGTTCCTCTCCACCTCTCTTGGAGCCCCTTTAGGCACTGGAAGGGACTCTAAGGTCTCCCTGGAGCCTTCTCTTCTCCAGGTGAACACCCCCAGCTCTCCCAGCCTGGATGACAAACAGGCAGTTCAGGTTGCCCTCTGAAGTGGCAATGAAGGCACATTTTTGTGCATTATTCCTTCTGGTGTGGACTCTCTGGTTCTGTGGAATGATGTCAGCAGCAGAGAAGGTTCTGACTTGGGCAAGGTTTTAATTTCACTATTAATTTAGTCTAACTTCATCATTTCCTTCCCACAGACAGATTTTGGTTAGGGGTTTGGTACATGCAGGACACTCTGTTCCTCTTCCCCTGAACTGAAAACGTAACTGTGGCTGAGTTACAGCTACGAGCCTGCAGGGCTATTTGGAGCTCAGTGTTTACCAGAAAATGGGAGGACAGAGAAGGGAAGGAGAGGATCAACCCTCCAGCCCTCGATCCCGGTGGGTGTCTTCAGGCAGGATCTCTCAGTCTCTCTGCCTAGAAGTCCTGTAAGCTCTGCTTGGAGCGAGGCTTTCTGGCTTACCCTCCTTGCAGTTGTCCCTCCCTCTTCCAAAATAAGTGGCAGATTGCAAACACTTTGCTCTAATCTGCTCTAAATGTAGCATTATAAACTGAAAGATAATGTCAAAACCCCAGATTTCATTGTCTTTGTGAAGGGAAAGGGCACCACCCACAAAATTCACTTGCTCCTCTCTGTATGTCCCTTCTCCCTCTCAGTCAGGGACACCCCTGTGCCCTGCTGATGGTGGTTCTTATCCCACCTGGAGGCAGGAGCAGCCCTGGCCCCTCTGGGGGAAGGTAGAGCTCAATGGCCCTTCCCAGTTTCCCAGCTCATGTGGGACCCAGCCCAAGGCAGGAATGTCCTTGCAACAGGCACTCATGGGGGATGGAGCTTGAAGGGATACGCTCACCTCAGCCCAAAATGCTCAGGAGTGCTGGGACCTGGCTGTGGGTGGGGGTCAGAAGTCACACAGGGGTGCTGAGGACGAAGGTGGCAGGAGGCACCCGAGGGGCACAGGAGGCACTCCAAGGGCCAGCGCAGGGGCTTTGCCTCCACAGCTCTCTAACCCCCCCTCCCAGTCACAGAACGTTTGCTAAAACATCAATATCAGCCTGTGAACACGCATCAAATAAATATTCCGGTGTGTTTGTGCCATCAGATGGATAACCCGGCGGTGTTTGGGTTGGGCTTTAAAAGTCAGTGACACCCTCTGCATTCCCTTGGCAACGGAGGCGCCGCAGAGAAACTCCTTTTACATTTAACAACTTTAAATGTGTTGACACATATCAAATCCAGATCTGGGGTAGGTTTAAGTGACACATGTCATCTGACTGGAGGGTTTCTGTGTTTGCCAGTGCGAACACAAAAAGGCTCAGCATGTCTGGGGAGAAGCAGAAATCAGATCTGTGACAACAAAATTTGCTTGCAGATAATTTATCACATTTGTAAATAAGTGAGGCCATATTTGCATCCCTTTTGTTTCTTCTTCTTATGATCTACAGGTCAACTCTTGCTGTGAAAATATTAACAGCAAGCAGATTTGCTAGTCACACGCCCCAGCACCGACTGAAGACGTATTTCAGTTCTCCGACAGACGTGTTTGTGCTAGAAGGGCTCCCAGCCCAGGCAGTGGGAGCTCCTGTGGAGCAAAGCAGGGACAAGGTTCACCCACGAGGGTCACACTGCACAGCCAGAGCTGTAAATAACCAGAGCAGGCCGTTTGCTGCACTGGGGAAGGAACCAAACTCTTTGAATTAATAATTAGGAGTTGAATGAAACCTTCATGGCCTTAAGCTGAAGGAGGGTAGATTTAGATAAGATATTAGGAAGAAATTCTTGGCTGTGAGGGTGGTGAGGCCTTGGCACAGGTTGCCCAGAGAAGCTGTGGCTGCCCCACCCCTGGAAGCATCCAAGGCCGGGTTGGATGGGGCTTGGAGAACCTGGGATAGTGGAAATTGTCCCTGCCCATGGCAGGGGTTGGAGCGAGATGAGCTTTAAGGTACCTTTCAACCCAAACCAGTCTGGGATTCTATGATTCATATATACCTATAAATTTGTCTCTGGTTTCCCACTATGACATTATGGTTTCCAGACAGTGCTTACCTTGCTGTTCACAGAATGTCATCTCTGCAGCTGTGGCTGAAGCACAGGGCAGCAAACACTGATCTGGCAAAAACCTGAGCACTCGAAGTGTCCTGGGAATTAATGTGCTTGGCACGTGCATGTGAGGAAACATATTGCCACATTCCCGAGGCAATTTCTGAATCAGGGAGGTGGGATCCTGCATCTTGTCTGTGTAGGTTCTTTACACCAAGGATACAACCTCTTTCTTGAGTCCAGCTAATGATCCGTGGACTCAAAAGCCAATATATATTTTCCCCAGCACTATTGATTGCAACCCGAGTATAATTCTTCCATACAGCTTCATGTTAAAAAAAAAAAAAGGCAAAAAAAAAAGCTATTTCAGTGCCTATCAACAAAAAATGCAATTTTAGTTAAGTCTCTTCAGGGCTTTTAAATATGTTGCCATAATTAGAGAGAGGAAAGAATTACAGAGCAGGTAAGGACCCTCAAACTGTCCTCTTATGCATTACACAGTGAGGGTTTTCCTCACTTACAAAAAATCCAGGAGATGTTGGAATTCAATCGCTCAGGAATGCCCAGATGCAGACACACAAATACACCCAGTTAACCTCATTCCCAGCACTTCTAATTGAGTTTCAAGAGGGAGCAGCAAACCACTGTCATGCACAACTCTTCAGGGAAGCTCAGGGATCAAGCATGTGCTCCAGAGAAGATCCCAGTCCGTGTATTGCCTGCGTGGATGCGGATCATGGAATGTACAGAGAGATGCAAATCAATGCTCTTGTAGCTTTTAACATTCATAACACACCAACTCTTCTATAAACCTGATGAGAGCACACTGAAGTTTCATTCTCCCAGTACTTGTTTGGAAACAGATTTGATACTTATTACACATTTTTCTTCACTTCCAAAGACACAGAAGGCGATCTGCAGCCAGGGGGTTGTGTACACCAGTGTTTATGCAGTTGATTAATGAGATGAATTTCTTATGTGTGATGCTTTCACGAGCATTTGCACAGGGCTGTGTAGTTTCTCTTGGTTGTGAAGCTGCTGCGAGCAGCATGAGGGAGCTGAGGAGGAGGAGGGGGCTGTGGGGGCTCTGGAAGAGACAGGAGATCAGAGCAGCTCTCCAGGCCAAGACCCCATCCAGGTCTCAGAGAATCAATTTCCTACAGCAGATTCAGAGACACCGAGGTCACCCAAACAATGATGTGCTGCTTTTAGGGTGTTTTAGGGCTGTATGGACAAGCAACTTGTGTGCCCCACAGAACCCTGGGGTCCAGCAGCCCCTGCCACCTGCTGCCTTCAGCACTTGTGGGAACAGCGTCTCACTTGGCTTCCAAGGCTTCTCCATGGAAAAAACCTGGGCCTGATTCCCCTCGGGGCTCTCCTCCAGCAATGCCTGCTCTAACCAGGGCACCTCTGGCAGGGCACACTGGCATTCAGCACTCAAAGCTCCCCTCTCCCACCTCCTCATGGTGTCCAACACAACCACTGTTCCCTGGCCTTGTGTCCATGGTGGACACAGCAGGCACAGGGCAGGGCGTGATTCCCAGGGAAGCCTCCGGCCGCTCTCCTGCTCCTGTGGGACACATTGACAGAGCCTGCAGAAGCAAAGAACATTCTGAAATTCTAATATTAAGGTCTATTCAAACTGAAAGCAAGATGGAAATTGAAATACAGCCTGAATTTGACCTTGGATTTTCTGGGATTTGCATTAAAATGCTCCCCCCTCCCCTGTCCTCGAACTGGATTTCCAGGCTGCTCCAGGCGCATGTTGCACTATAACAGGGCAGCAGAGTTTTCGTTTTCAACTTGGTGTTTGTTGCTTGTTTTTCAGAAATGTGTTTCTGCTGGATTCAGTTCACAAGCCCAACTTTGCCAAGATCATTCTTACATTTCTTTCACATCTCCACTGATCTGAAGTAAATATTTCTGACTTTCTTGACTCTTAATGTAGTGTTTTGTAAGAGAAGCCATTTGGCCTCATCAGCTTTTGAGTCTCAGAATGATGGGAAGTAGAAAATTACAGAAAATTTCCTTTCCTACTCGCTGTGACCATCAGTCAGATAGAGCAGGAGGTGAGATGTTAAGACACCCTGACTCAGGCTGAGATTTAATTGCTCTCTTGTACTTTCCTTGGGAAAGCAGTTTTGCACAGGCACAAAGGGTCACCAGAAGAGCCACAACCTGCGGGAACTCAACTCCAGTTTACAGGAAAATACCAAAATAAACAAGTGAACAAACTGTACCTCCTCACAAGGAAACAAAGGGAAAACAAAAGTTCAGCATCAATTTCTAAGACATTTCATGTCAATTCACTCTCATGTTTTTCTGAGGCGCGGTGAGAGACCTTGTAGGGAGGAGTAGCCGTGCCTTGAGCATGATGTTCTCCTATCTGAGCCAGGCAAACACTGCCCAGGTGACACCATTGTGCCAGGGATGGGAAAGTCCTCAGAGACCTGTCTTGGAGCATCCAAACAGGGGAACAGACAGGCAGAGCCTTGAAGCCATGCACCTACTTCAGTGTCATTAGTGGTTTCATTTAAAATCTGCAGACTGTGGGGTAGCGTGTGGAAAGCACCTCACCCACAGCAGGTGGGGCCTTTCTGGGAAGAGCTACCCAGCGTGGAGTTGCCTAGAGCTGATTTATCCTTACTGGAACACAAGAACAGGTACCTGCATGACGGATGGGGAAAAGGGCTCTTTATCAAATTAAAAGGATTGGATTATATTTTAAATTGATTGTAAGCTTTAAAGATTTTTGTTCCAGTAAAAGTATTGATCAGTGGGGGATTTGCATATTCCTCTTTCGCTGCACGGGGTGGTTCTGCTACCAGCAGCTATTGCAGTGCTGGTTAAGTAAAATAGGAAAAGATGAAAAGCTGCAGTTGAGCCAGGAACATTTTTTTCACACTGCCAAAAAAGAAAAAGTATTTTTTTCTAAGATAAAGCTAAAACTATTTAATATACACTTTATTTTTCAATAGATTCAACTAGCAATAGATACTGCTTCTGCTGCAACATTGTGTTACCTTTAATGGCTTGCCAGATTTTCAGCATTAACATGAGAAGGAAAATAATGGAACAGTTTCAGTCTGATTTTTAGCTCCCTTTAAGTACTTCTCAGTTACAAGAGCTCTAGCAGGAATGCCATTTTTAATTACCAGAGCTGTGCTGTATCCACATCTGAAAGCACAGTCCTGAGCTCAGAGGTGGGAGAAAAGGCTTCCTAATGTCACTGGAAGAAAGCAGAGTCAATATTTAGACATTTCAGATGGCTTTTAGTTTAAATTCCAATAACTAAAACTGGCCTCCCATTGCTAATTACCTTTTGCGTCAGCAAAGGTGTAACAGGTTCTCGGGTGCTGGTGATTCAAGGTAAACGCAGAGGTGCGTTGGTGAGCTGTGGTCATACAAGGGCCACAGGTCATGGGGAGCAGCACCCTGGGGGCTGGGGCCATTGGGGTTCCCTGGGAACCCCAAGATGCTCATGTGAAACCACTGATCCCACACTGTTCCCCCAGCTCCCTGCTCCCTCCTGCTCCTTCCTGACATGCAGCAGCCCCGTCACCCAGTCCCAGCCACGGTGCTCCTCACTCAAGGTCCTGCCTGAGCCCATTGGCACATGAAATAGTGCCTGGAAGGTGAGGTTCTCCCTCATCCCTGTGAGCCTCTCCCAGGAGGGGAAAGGCTATGAAGAGCAGCAAAGGGCCATCCCAGCAGCAGTCCTCAATACCCCCAGTTCAGCAAAGAAATGGACCCACCAACTATTTGCTGATTTCTGCCCTAAGCTGGGGGAGTCCCTGGCGATGTTGGGCTGGACCCACAGTGTGGGGAGCACCAGGAGGGATTCCAGCAGAGCTGAGGACTTCTCTCCCTGTCCTTCTGAATGTTTGTTTTCAACTTACAGATGTCCATGACCTGCAAGGCAGCACCCAGAAGGCCATGGGGTGCACAGAGAGGGTTGAAGGAGGGGATGCAGGTCAGGGTCACCTCACATCCCTGGCCACACAGTTCTTGGATTTTCCACTGTAAGAGATCAAGCTACTCTGCCCACTCCCACAACTGGGTAAGAAACCCTTCAAAAAAGCTTTGTTTTTCCATGGCAGGAACGCAGAAATTAACAAAAATAAGCAAAAAGTCAAAACACACCCTCATCACACTCAACCTCACATCAGAGGCTTTAGGGCAAGACCTAAGCAGGGAAACTGTGACATTCAAGTCAGACACTGACTGCCTGGAATCAAAACTATGTAAGTGATGGGCATTTCCCCTTCCCCCCAGGTTTAGACGTGTATTCAGGAAGCACAAGCACTTTCATGGCTTCACAGCCACGGCAGGAACAAAGGCAGCACAGTCCCACAGTCCCCAGCCCCGATCGGGGCCACGCACTGTCCCGGTGCCCAGGGAGCTCCAGCACGGCTGCGACAGAGACCAAAGAGGCAGTGAATCCTCTCATGCCCAGAGATCAAGCAAGAGAAGTTCACAACAGGATTCTGGGCATGTAGAGCGATGCTCACAGTCATGATAGTGCCGCTAGGAAAATTTGATGTGGCAGATGGGACATCTTTTGCCGGGAAATAGAATCTGATCTTTAGCAGACGAGTTTGTGGTACAAGTCCTCAGGAGCATCACAAGGATGAGACACTGCAGCTCCTGCTGCCTCCCTGGCTCAGGAGGGATCGTTCTGAAAACGCTTCAATGGTTTCTTTTTTGTCTGTACAAGCTCTCCAGCAGGACCAATTCTGTACTTATGTCTGTAAGGACAAGCAGAATCCTTTTCCTTTACAGTTACCTACACAGAATTTCTCAGCCAGGGATCTGGGAACTGCTGTGATTCCAGGTACTCACACAGGATCCTTCAAGGACAATTTGCTTCATGGTCTTCCCTTCCCCTGAACATCCTCTCTGTTGGCCTGTGGTCCCAGAAAACATCTCCACAAAGGGATACAAGTTACACTCCCCCAAAATGATTTACCTTGAAGTGAAATTCTGATTCTGCTCATCTTTAAAAGCCTTTCCTCTCATGTTAGACACTTTGGAAAACAATCTGCTCCAGCACTGGGATTTCAGGTTCAGACCTTCCCTCACATGTCAGACACTTCAGAAACAATCTGCTCCAGCACTGGGATTTCAGGTTCAGCTCAGGAGAATTCAGTTTTGTTAGAGATATGTTGACTTGCTGCTGTTTACGTTTTTGCCAAGCTGAGATAAGGCCCCAAGTTTGCAGAAAGGCTGTGATATGAAATCAGAGCACAGCATTATTACATGGCTGCACTTCAAAGGTGAACTTCAAACCCATTCCTCTGAAACACCTACATGAGGTGCGGTACGGTGTCAGAGCTGCCTGTACCTCACACAGCAAATGTTCCAGCACTGGGATTGGAGGAAGGGGACAGGGTTTGCAGCAAGGACCTTAGGAAATGCTTGGAGCTAGCACACCAGGTGACAGGCATGCGGTGGCACTGAGGAAACATCCCTGGGGTAGCTGCTGGCCCACCAGCACCACCACAGCTCTGGGGCACAGCAGCACCAGCACACTGTCCCTGCCCCAGGAGGCTGAAAGCAGGACCATGAGGATGCTGGGTGCTCATATGACCACTAAAGCCAGGAGCAGTGCTGGTGCCAGCAGGGACCACCCCAGGTCTGCCCTTGTCAAGAGATGTTGGAAAAGCCCTCCCAGACTATCGAGTCCAGCCTGTGCCCGATCCCCACCTTGTCACCTAGCCCAGAGCACTGAATGCCACGTCCAGTTGTTCTTGGATGCCTCCAGGGATGGGGACTCCACCACCTCCCTGGGCAGTCCCTTCCAACACGTGACCACGCTCTCCAGGAAGAAATTCCTCCTGATGCCCAACCTGAACCTCCCTGGCCGTGTCCTCTCAGCTCCCTCAGCTGCTCCTTATCAGACTTGTGCTCCGGTCCCTGCCCTAGCTCTGTTCCCTTCTCTGGACAGGCTCCAGCCCCTCAATATCTTTCTGCCCAAAACTGACCTGAGGATTCAAAGTGCCTCAGCAGCACCAGGCACAGCGGCACAATCACTTCCCTGGTCCTGCTTGCCCACTCTTTTTGATACTATTTGTACTTCGTCAAAGTCACTCCAGGGGTGCAGACACCAGAGTTGCTTTTCCTGGTCCGCCTTCAAGAGCTTTCGAAGACAACAATAAATAAAGTCATAGACTTGAAATGCACATTAGTAATTGATCATTTTAAAACAATACACTGAAAAGGCACATTTCCTTCTGGAATGTTTTTTTAAATTCCATTTGCAATTGTAAATAATAGACCTGCAGTCTGGGAGCACAGACATTACAGGTGCACTGCAACGCTGGATACTTCATAGCAGAAAATGCTCTGGGGTATATATTTTGTATCATTCTTCATATATTTTGTTTTGAACATGAATAGTTCATAAGAGCACATTAAATCCACGATGTATCTCAGTATACCATCCCCTCCTCACCAGTAACTGAGTCCCTGAGTACATGGTGGGGTTTTTGTCAGGTAACTATGGTGATATGCAAGGGTGGGATTTTTTGTGGGTTCAGGGATTTTTGTGGGGTTGGGGGTGGGGATTTAGGCTGGACACTGTCTTTTTTATCTATGTGGGAGTCCTTGTCAATATACAAATATTTTTCACTGAGATAATACAAATAGAAAGATAAGGATAGCAGTTAATAGACACTGTATCAAAGCCAGATCAGCCTGACAAACAGCTGCAGTACATTATATTTGTCTTCATGTATATGCATTTGTCTTTTACAAAAGTATTTCTGCACGACTTGCCGCCACCAAGGTCAAAATTTGGAACCCAAAAATAACACGCATGAATATAGACCAGAATGAGGTCAGAGTGGATCTGCCAAAGCAGCTCTTGAACATGAATATTTAAGCCCCATTCCTGATAGCAAGGTGTTCTCCTGCTGCTCTCCTGTACTTTGCAGTTTAGCTTTGTACAAGAACACAAATTTCAGATAAATGGTCTCCAACACACCCATCTCACAGGCCTGAGTGACTCATTTTTCGTGCAGCCTTTGGGGATTGCACGGGCAGCACTGCTGGAAATGAGACGCCCCTCTGATAACAGTGATCACCGTCCTGAGTGACACCTCCTCCGGCTATGCACCCTGGTGGGGAGAGCAGCCCAGGCAGGAGGGAAACAGCAACATGTCCCCACAAAACAATTTCCTAAATGCAGATGCGATGTGCCTTAACATCATTATGAGCTGGGGCCGGGTAAAGAGGTCATTGCAGCAGCTGAGCCGCTTTATTGAACACGTCTGTCATGGTCAGGAACCCACTCCGAGGACCTGGCCCACTTCCCTCCCACCCACACCCCAGCCCAGCAGGATGAGTGAGTGCCCAGACACTCCAGTGGCCGAACGGAGACAGTAATGTGCAATCAGCAAAATAAACAGCACGAGCGAAGCTGCTGTGAGGGCTTGTAATGCAACGACTACTGACACATGATATCCAGTTACCCAGCGCACGTACACAGCTCTTCCAAGGTGAGTATCTCTGCTGATACCACCCTTGGCTTTTGTTTCCTTCCCTCTAACATCCCATGGCTCAGCTCTCTGCAGCCCAACACCTGCTCAAGGACACTGTGGACTGCCTCAGATGAGGGCACCAGCCCTGTTTCAGAACACTGCGCACCCAGATGCTCACAGAAATAGCAACAGAGATTCAAACAGCATTTAGCCAAGCAGAAAGGTCAGGCCAGCACCAAGTAAAAAGTTTTTTTTTTTAATTAAATATGTATCAGACAAGTTTTTGAAAGTCTTACAGAGTTTCCTTTCTCCACAGTGCATTGTAACTAATATTCAAAAGTTTTGTTTAGGCCTTACTACTCCAGTAACACGCACATTCCTTGAACTTCCAGCCACAGGTGACAATATCAGGGGAAAGGAAATTGGTAAAAACCCCTTTTATAGCCCAAATCCAGGAACTTCTCTCAGTTGGAGGTAGGGAAGCACCCAAAGACCTGCCCTGGGTGGGGCTGAGCATGCTCCAGTTGGACTGAGTTCAGGTTGGGCTGATCAGGTGGAAAAGACTCAGGACAAGGTCGATGTTGAGCAGAGCTGATCCCAGGGTGCCCCAGGAGCTCCCCTACTACCTCTGGTGCACATTGGGGTAGCAGTGGGGCTGCCAGAGGGATGTGCTGGGGCTGAGGTTGAGGTTGGAGCAGAGTCTGAGGTTGGGACTGGGGCTGGAATGCCCCAGGAGCAGTGGGGTCCTACAGAACTCTATGGGGCTCTGCAGACATGGCAAACACAGAGGAAAGGAAAGGCCTGTGATCACAAGAACAATTGCTGAGGAGTATCAGAAGGGGGTTGTTTGCAGAGTGTTCTCTGAGTCTCACAATAAAAAGACATAAAAAGGACAGTAATTGGCCACTAGGGATGGAGCTAATGGTAAATACTCTAATAAAAAAACCCCAGGCTGAGCTGCAAGTAGATCACTTATCACGGGGTTTCTCCAATAGAAAGACTTTTCCCCACACCTCTGCACTTTTACGCTTGATTTGCCAGTGACTTCTACAATTACAGCTTCTAAACAAACCAGGAAAGAGCCTTTTGTTGGTCTGAATTAGAAAATGAGTCTGCCTAGGTGGAGAACTGCCATCATTTTAAATTGCCTTCTCTGGAGCTTGACATTCCAGGCTTTGGGGCTGGGGGTACACTTGGCTTGGATTGTTATCTTATATTTTGGCTCAGCTGAACACAGAAATACCTGCCTGGGAACTGTGGGGTCCAACATGACAATATTCAATGGGATTTTATTAAAATGCAGTAATACTGTTACAGGAATTTAAAGGAAAAAGAATTCTGTGTTTTTTACCGTGGTGGATCCCTACGTTTTCCACTCTGGGGCAGAGCGAGGGCAGGGACAGTTTTTCTGCACCCGGCAGGATGCCGACCCCGTGGAGCGCTGGGACCTGGGGAGGCTGAGTTCTGGTCTGGTTGGAAACACACCACCATCGTGGGGAAACCTGTGTGCTGGAGCATCAGCTCCTCTGGCTCTGGGGGTTTAACGCTCAGGCGACTGAACAGGATGAGCTGCAGGGCTGCCCCTGCTCTCGGGTTCAGTCAAAGGGAGTTGTTGCAAAGGTTTTAATGGAAAGAAGTCTCTGCTGTGGTCTCCCAGCCAACAGAGCAGTATTGCTCCCAGTGAAGGTTTAGAGGTTTGAGGGAGGTTTGAGGGATTTTTTTTTTTTTTTTTTTNTTTTTTTTTTTTTTTACTGAGTTTGGTTTAATTTTTTTGCGTGCTGGGAGAGACAGTGAATGGAACAGCACAGACAGGTGCCTTACACCTTACAGGTGTAACTTTTGAAGCAGCAACAAGATGATGCAGAAAAACCAGTGATATCCCAAACTAGTGTTGGCCACATTTGAAATTTCACTGTCAAGTCCAGTACATAAGTAAATTTACATTGCCCAATTTGGTTGCTTCAAGCAAAGCTTAGAAAACTTTCCAGTGGAGTTCTGTGCTCCTGCAGTCCCCTTCAGATATCATTTGGAGTAACTACCTGTTCAACAGCAAATGTGTATGAGAAATCCACACAAAATAAAATCAGCACAAGGCTAACAAATTAATCTAGTAAGGGCTAGCACTGAAAATCACCCTCCTGATTCTGTGCCTGGAGAACCCGCAAGACTCTATCAAACCCCCAGCACTCGGTGTCAGATCACATGTAAAACATTACACATCCAAACCATGTGTGGAAGTATCCTGGCTGAAACACCGCGGACTGTGACAGGGAAAAGCAGATGCAAAGCTGTTATCATCCTCTTTAAGTCTTAAATTGGATAAAAGCTGTCATTTTTTTTAGCACAGGGTATGTGTGGATAATTCACAGTGAGTCATATAATCAATGACTTTCACCTCTTTTTGCTTTATATATCATCTAGGGTCACATCTCTTGAACACAATGATCCTTTGGAAATCATTTTCTGAATCGTTTGGCTCATTTTTTCATTTTTCAAGTGAAATTTAATAGTTATTCTCTACCTGGGAGGTTGATGTTCACGGTTTGCAGATAAAAAACTGCATTGGATCTCCACTGCCATTTGACTGGTGTGGAAAGAGCTCTTTCAGTTGGATTTCTGGTGCAAGTACAGCTCTCATGCTAGAGGTTTTGGCTATTTATCTTTTTTCATCTCAAGAGATCCTACTGTACCTTCCATAGTAAATAAAATCAACCATCTATTTACTTTTCAGATACAGGATCATAAATCCAGATTAACTTCATTGAAAATAACAGATCTTTGGACATGAGAGATCAAGGCAAGAGACTCCAGATTAGGGTAATGAGGATCCATGCACTGGAGAACCAATTGGACAGAGGAGATGAGTGCTAATCAGTGCAAACCTCAATGCAGGGTGATTAAAATGCCCATTTGTTCACTGCCCTTTACTAGAGGGTGGACAATTTTTTTTTGGTGGTCGTGGTTTTCTTTTCCTTTTTCATGTTATTATCTGTGGCCCATTTTCAAAACTACGATCCTTCATGTGTCATGGAAACTAAAATCACTGTACATGATCCTGGTCCTGTACGGGTGAAATAAGCCGTGAATACACTCCCTATTTAAAAAGCCATGGTCTGTTATCACTTTGGTTTGTCCTCTTGAAGGAAAATAAGCAAAAGCTCCTCCGTACTTCAACAATCTCTGCCAAAAAAAAAAAGAGAACATCTCTAATTTACTTACATGTTTTACCACCAATACATCATTATGCAGGAAAATGCCAAAAGCAATCACTGGCTGTTGCTGTCACAGTGTTTAAAGGAGCCTGACAAGACCACTGTGCTGCCTCTCCATTTTCGGGTCAGATTCACTCAGGCTCTGGCCTGTGCCCTTTCCATGTTTGTTTCTCCCTGCCAGCACTCCCACTCACAGCTATTGACATTTATTTTTGCCTGAATAAATGCAATTTATTGGAAACAGCTCCACTATCAAATCAATAAGACATATGGTGCCCATCTCAGCACAAATTAAGTTCCATTTGTGATCATTTCTCCTGAGTTTCCCACACCTTAGGAAATGGGAGCTGCAAGGAAGGCCTAGTGGCCGTGGTGCTGTACCAAGGCAGAAAATTGGGTCTGTCACCCCAAACTGACATGGATCAGTTGTGTCCCACCGCATTTATGCCATATTCTTTCCTCCTTTGACATAAGCAGCTTCTTGTGGGCTGGAGAAGTCCTTCCTTGGAGGGAGCCATGACACCTCCTTGGCCAACCACAGGTCCGCCATCCATGGCCCCAGAGCTGGAGGCTGTGCAGACACAGTCATGGCAGAGCTCAGGTGGGACAGCGGGTCTGGGTGTCCCCAGCCCAACCTCCACTCGGGGGGTTCTGCCAGACCTGGGCCTGGGGGCTGCCTCTGGGGGGCTCTGGGCTTCGGAGAGGGCAGCGCTTGTGCAGCACCACAGGCAACCTGGTCCTGCTCTGCATTAGAGCATCAGAATGGAGGAAAGAGGTGATTTTGCTACGTCAAAATAAAAATGGTCGAAGTGTCAACAATGTGTAGCTGCTGGGGACATTCTCCACCGGGGGTGGCCCCAGTGCAGAGGCAAGAGGGGTCACCTATGACCCCTGGCCATGCCCTGCAGACAGACCCCTCGAGGTGTCAGGTCTGTAGGCATGTGATCACACAGGTGAGGGAGCAGAGAGGGGCAGTGCCCGTTCTTATGCTTTTAGAATGAAAAATCAAGTATTCTTCTAGTTTTGATTCTCAGAGTGAGGAAGACAAATGCATTTTACACTGCTTTGACCTGTAGTTGAGACCATTTCCAGTCTCATAGATAATGTAAAGGTCAAGAAAAATTATCTGGAGACCCAAGGACCACAACACTGACCTCATGCAAGCAGAGGTCACATTAGTGATTCTTGATAATTAATGAGTATGGAGCAAAAGGACATGGTGCTGTGTCCTAACTGTACATTTAGTCTTAGGATAGCTCAGGAGAATGGAATAAGATGGTCTTTAAGGTCCCTTCCAACCCAAACCATTCTGTGATTCCATGATTGTCATCTCATGCTACCTTGGCAACTGAAGTCCAATAGGTCAAGATCTCCTCTTAATTCTGCTCTTGCTTCATAAACAAGCAGATATTTTCATAGATCTGAAATTATAGGCAAAAAAAAGCCTTTTAAAAATCCTTATTAACTAAAATGTCTTTAGATTTCAATGAACCCTGAATAGGAAAATTCATTGTCCAAATGTGTGCAATTACCTCAGGATTCGGCTGTGAGATTTCTCCATTTCTGCCTTAAGAACCAAGGGCCAAGTGCACTTTCAAGCTACAGCAGAAGGAATCCAAAGAGACACCTGGGCTGGTAAACACCACCCAGCTGCTCACACAGCTCAAGCTGAGCACACGTGTGGTGTCCGTGCACATTCTGGACGGTCATGGAACCTGTAGTTTGTGTAAAGGCGTTTCTTGAACCAAAAGAAGGTAAAGTCATAGAGGCAAAACCTCAGTGGCAATCCCTCCCTTAGGTGCCCTCCCTGCTGGACACTTCCCACTTAGCTCTCCAACAGGCAAGGTCCAAAAGCCTGCATAGAAATTAAAATTCTTTTGCTTGTTAAATAATCCTTGTCTAAATACCAAAGTCTACTAAATCAGTTTCTTTGTTAAAATTAAGTAAAACCAAGCTATTCACTGCACACCAGTAACTTCCTAAGTTAGTGTGAATTGTGAGGGGGGAAAAAGGTCCAGAAACTTCCTCTAGAAACACTATTGGACATGATTTCTGCCTCACTACATGGATGGGGTAGCTGGAATGAAATTACAGCCACATTTGAATATGTGGAAGGCACTGCCCAAAAGATCTTCTTTTGTGTTTAATTGAAGAGTTGTTAAAAGTAGAAAAGATTATTGGTAACATTCAGGGAAGTAAAAATGTAATTGAGCTGAACTGTTGTGCTATTGATGACCTCCTTATCTCTGATCAAAAAATCATAGCACCTGCTTGTCTTGCAAAAGAATGAATTTTGGAGATGCCGGGGGGATTTGTTCATACACATGTGGCTCCACCTGACCTTGGCCACCTGCTCTGCTGCTGGTCGCTCACGTCTCTGCAGCGATGCAGCAAGAACCCCTGTCAAAACAGGGAGATAGAAGATCAATAAATATTTAAATTAAATGAGATGTTAATCAAAGGCAGGAAGACTTGTGACATTTACCCAGGCAAACCTGGGGAACTCGGGGAAGCAATCACTTACGTTCCTGATTATCTTCAAGAGCTCTCGCATGTCCCAGTGGAGTGGGAAAGGAACAGAAGTATTTATTTTTAAAAAGCAGGGCCAGGGGAATAGCAAACCAGTCAATCCACATTCTGTGCCTACAAAGATAGTGAATCAAAGCATCGAGCAGGTGATTTGTTAACAGCCAGTGGTAATAAATAGAGCTGGCTACAGTGATTCTCAGTTTCACACAGATTTGGGGGCTTTACTGCTGGTGTCAGTCTGGAGTGATGGGTAGGTTTACCTAGCAGAATGAGAGAGAGCAATAACATAAATATTGGCCAATGCCTCTTTGCCACAGGCACTGCACTTACCAGAGCTGACTGAAGCCTTATTGCAGTCAGATCTTCATTTCTTTGGGACTTTCATAGGTTTCACACATTCGGGTGATTTTTATAATCTTCTGTTTGTTCATCACGGTATGAATGTGTTTTCTAAGTGCCTTTTGGGGAAATGTGCTCTGTACAAGGATTTTGTATCAAGCATCCCAAAGAATTAAGGGAATTTTCTATTAGATTTCCGTGCTGGTCACCCACATTTGTCCTGGCTCACTGAGGACACAGCTTGGAGAAACCCTCTGTTAGCCCAAGTCTAATCTGAGACCTCACTCAAGAGTTAGGAAGCCCCAGAGCTATTAGAGTTGGATCACTGTCCATGCCCAAGCCCAGTGCTGCTGGATGCTCCTTCCCTTGCGGTGGAGCCTTGCTCAGCCCTGCTGTTGGGGAACAGGATGCTCCTTGGACTGGGTTGGAAAGAGGGGCTGTGCTGGGTGGCTGCAGCAGCACTGAGTCTGGAGGGGTATGAGACACTTTGAATCATAATATGGTTTCCCAGCCTGTGTGAGTTTTCCATCCAAAGGCAGGGCTCTGTCAGACTCATGTCTGGAGGTGTGTCAGGCCCCCAGGCTTTCCCCATGCTGTCTGTGGCCAGTTCATGTCAGATTGAAGGCAGTTTGTATTTCTAGTAAGCCACTTGCACCATGCACATTCGATACACAGAACATTCCACTGGTCTCTCTGATGTGCTCTCTTCAGACAAAGTCTTTTTCCTTTGTACCTTCATCTGTACATAAAGATGTCCACATTCCATCTGGCGTGGAAAGGAAGGAATGAGCTGACTTTGGGTTTGACCCCTTAAACACCAAAATTCATTTTTCTGATGATGCTGCACTCAGAGTGGTACCTGTTGTCTCTTGGACCTCTCTTTGGAGCTGGCAGGGAGAATAAAATACCTGGTGTAGCCAAAACTGTTAAAAATTCATATTTGAAGTTTTCTTGTTCTGAAAACATCAGTGTATCAGTGATTGACTGAAAGAAACTGGAAATTTAAATAGATTATAAAAAAAAACTTTCTACATACTTCAAGTTCCTCAAAGAGTGTCTTGGGTTTTCTCAAACCTCATTTTTCCCCTCCCTCTCCCTCCCAGCGCTCTCTCTTTCCACTATACACTTCCAGGGGAGGAAGTTTGATTTCATTTTTCCAGAGCTAAATTATTCAGTGAGAGCTGAAGATCTACTGCTGTCATGTCATCTGACTCCTTGGCATGTCACAGCTCGAGCACCGAGCATCGCGCCCAAGGAGCTGTAAGTAGGTCACGGCAGAACCCACCCAGCGTCACGTCACGCGTCCTTCCTGCGGCACCACCACGCTCCTGTCCTGCCAGGGCACAGCTTTGCTCCCATGAGATGCCTCGATCTCAGCCTGCAAATTTTTTTGTAGACCCCCACAATAAAATTATTTTTAAAGGCCTTGGTCAGAAGTCCTGGGAGAGATGAGCTCAGGTAATACTGCACTGGCCTTTTACTCCAGCATCGCGTTGTCACACCTGCACTCATCTTCAGGCAAGGGGAGCAAGAGGAGCCAAGGAGGAAAAGTAAAAACATTAACAAAGTAAAAACTTGTTTTGAAACTTCTCATATAGAAAAATACCGAGTGATAAATAAACTGCATTTATAAACTTTAAAGTGATACAAAATGCTTGGAACAGATCCCTTTGATGCGTGCCCGTCTCATGCAGGATCAGTCTCCTCACGGTCCTGAGACAGCTCAGAACCTAATGCAAATTTATAGCCCCTTTGGATCTGCTCAGACAGAAGGTTCCTTACTTTTAATTAAAATACAATTAATTTTTATTTCTTTTTTCTTAATTATTTTCTGAGTATCTGAAGTGGTAAATTTTGCTGTGAACCTAACCAGGATTTCCCTAAATAAAACTGGAGGAAATAAGAATTTGCATTTAATTAAAGAAGGTCCAGCTTCAGCATGCCAAATTTCAGGCACTTGGAAGATGCACACAAGTAAACTTAAATGTTTGGAGTTGTGCTCGGGTCTTGTAAAAGCACATTAATTACAGAGGCTGACCAGGCTCAGCTGTGACAACTCCTCACAGATTCTGAGCAGAAAAGGTTTCTGCAGGAGTCTGGCAGGTCCCCGGGGTAGGGGAGTCTGACAGATCCAGCGCCTTGGACCCTCTCATCCCCCTCCCCACAGCTGGGACCCTCCATGCCCCGTGGGGACTCTGGTCCCCATCACCAGCGGCAGAGAAGCCCCTGTCCCGGCACTTTTGGGTCCCTCCCTGGTCCAGCCCAGCTCCCGCCTTCCTCCTTTCCCAGTGTTTAAGCAATGTCTGCCAGTCCATTTCACTAACGAGGCAAGATTTGTAACGCTCCTGAAGCAGTAAGAATCAACAGGTTGCATTTTCCATCCTGCTTATATACAGAGGTTGCATAAGATGATGAGCTAAAAAGCTTTACTAACAAGTGCACGTCCTACAGAAGATGTTCTACCACATGATTCCAGTTATTTTTTAGTAAGCAAAGATCTCAGCTGGAAAGTAGACAGTGCTGTGCAACACTGGTACCGAGGGACTTTGCATAATAAGAATGTGAATTAATTCTGCAAGGCAATACATTTTGGAGAAGAAGATGGCTGGTGGATCCACATGATGAGATTATCTGTGCGGAAACAGTCGCGGCTGTTCGTTATTTTGACTGAAGAAGCTTCATTGCTGTGGGTGGAGGGGCCTTGGTGTAATAATCGTTATTGATGGGCAGGGTACAAGCTCTCAGCACAGTGTGAGCACTGTCAGAGCATGGACCACGGAGCCAAAGCACCGTGATCCTCTCATGGTGGCAGTTTGCAAGCACAACATCTGTCACCGTGCTAAATGTTTCCTTTGTATCACTTTGTTCCTCCATTAAATGAGATTCAACCTCGTTGTTTCCCGTGAGGAAAGCTGGACTGTGCCCAGAGCAGAGGGACAGGAGGGGTTAAAGGCAGCCCTGAGCCCTACACTGTGAGCCCTACACATATTTAATGCTGTCCCTTTACATCACTTTCATATGTATTTTATATATGGTTATCCAAATGTACATGTATTATGACCCTGAAAGCTCTTTATTTTAAGCAATCGTGTAATTACTGGCTGTTGTCAAATTGCACTGCTCTCCTCTAATCTTGTTTTCATAATGAAATTTATTTAAGTCTAATATAGGCATAATGTAGAGTAATGTATCTTCTGCACCTCAGAATGGATGTTGGAAGTGTAAATTCATTACTTCTCCTTCAGCAGATCTCCTTTTTATCTCTCTTCTATAGACATTACAGTCATATTTTCCTCCTGAATACACTGATGAGGATCCAAAACTAATTTTCACCAAAATGAGAACTTCTTAAAAACATGCTCTTATCATATCGTGCAGGCTCTCTCAGCTCTACCAGTGTTCTTTGCTTCAACCTAAGCTTTCATTTTTAAGTGGATTTTTTTTCCCCCAGCATTCCTCTCCATCTGCAGGGCCAAGTCTTCTTCCTCCAGTGTGCCCAGCCCCTCCAAGGGGTGGATTCCTTCGGTGAGCAGAGGAGCCTTCATTTGCATGGTCCATCCTGGGGCAAAGGAAAGGACACAAATGCATGAGCCCAGGAGAAGTCTGGCAGCTCAACAGTTTGCCTCTGACTTCAGGTCCCCCCCTGCTCCCGATCCTGCTTCAAGACAAAGTACAATCAAATGTGTAAGGTCAATTTCTACTGCTTGAGCAGGCAGATATGTTGTTCCCTACTCACTGGTACACACCCATTCATCACTTCAGTCGCCAGAGCTGACAGAACCTTTGACAACAGGTCTGCAGTTGATAATTGGGCTAAATCCCTTTCAAAGACACCTTTTCAGGCATCAAAAAGTCTGTATTCTGAAAGAGAACCACCAAAACCTCCAAAACGGCCCAAAAATAATTGCCATTTCAATATAGATTGCTGTAACTGTGTTCTTGCCTACCCGGCTCTTTTTGCATCGCTGTATGGAAAAATAAAGAAAGATGAATTTCAATCACACAGTTACCCTGAAAGCTATTATCACAAGATTGATTAACTGATACTACTTTGCTTGAACAATAGGTTGTGGAGAGAGAAAAAATACATTTTCCCTTGGTCTTAATCCATGAAACAGTGATTAGACATTTATTTCTCAATTGGCATGGTAGAAATCAATATGTGTTTTCCAAAGATGTACGCAATTTGCTTTAAGAACTTGTCCTTGCGTGGTCTTCAGTACTATGAGTCGTTTGGTAATTATTTGTTTTAGGTTTTGATGGATTCTCCATTCTTGTCCATGACTTCGCATTGCTGGAACTTCTGCCGACTTGCTGAGTGGTTCCTGATTTACAACACTGGGAGTCAAGGGAAGTGAAGATGCCCCTTTATTCATCATCTGGTTTGGGCTTCAATAGGAAGAGGGAATATGTGTGCACAGTAACGACTCCAACCTACACCCGTATCCAGCTGTAGGTGGCAAGGCTGGGCTTTTGCAGAAAGAGTTGCATCTTTATTGCAGATGATGTGCTGAGGTCCTTCCCGTCTACTCAGCCCTTTTGCTGCTGCTCTTGTTGGTGTTAATATTGCAGAGGGACACAGTTTGCCTATAGATCCGCTGTGCTGTGCCCCCTCTGCAGCCTGACCCTCTCCCACCGAGCCTTCAGAGTGTGGACACTTCTTGGTCAATCCTTTGCAGCAAGAAAAATCTTCCCTTGAACGTCGGGAGAGCGATTAATAAGGAAAACTAAACAAATCAGTTACTTCGAGGCACAGATGTTGCATGGGAGCATTGGGCAGAACGGGTGAAATTAAAGACCTTTCCCTATGTATCTCCTTTCCCTACACAAATATCCTCAGGGTTGTTCTGAAAATTCTCTTCTTTTGAATTTCTGTCCCAGTTTTTTCTAGCAAGTTCAAAAGTGCCCTGAGACCACCTGCTACATCCATCCGTAACCAATTTGATACCATGAATCATTGAATCACGTAATATAATGTAATAATGAGCAGGTTGGACGGCAGCTTTATGAGCTGATGCTCTCTTAAATAAGTTCATGCTGAAACAGAATCCTTCAGCCAATTTTTTCCACTTCCCCTGCTGTTCAGGGGCAAACTAGGAAAACTAAGGAAAAATCAGAGCTGAGAGCGGCACCGCTCCGTGTATGAAACCTGCTCGGCCATCTGAAGAGATATTAAAGGAATACAGATATCTGAGCACATTTCACTGAAGAAGGCAGCCTTAATTTTAGCTGGCTGGCAGATGGGGTTTCTCATTAGCCTGTCTTTTCATCTTATTTCATGCAATTAAGTAGGCTCGGGAGGGACCTACAGGACTGGCCATCTTCCAAAGGCTTGCACAGCCCGGGCTGCACGGCTTCACACTCCACAGCCGGATGCCCTGTCCTGTGGAGCTGTTTTCCTTGTCATACAGAGCCAAACTAAGGGCTTTTCTGCATGAATCCAGTCTGCAGAACTCCAGTGCTGCATGGAGCATCCAGCAGTCCCATGATGGCACTGTCCCCCAGACACTGAGACGGACAATGTGCCTGGCAGGGCTGGTGGTGGAGAGCTGGTGGTGGAGAGCCAAGATGAACTGAATGTGTCCCGCCCTTCTTCAGCTCTTTCTGGAGCATCAGAGTACCTGCCAAGAAGAGAGGGGGTCTCCACCAGGTTCTCACCGGGAGGGACAGGAACAGCTTGATCCAATAGCAACATCTCAGTAGATCCATATTTCCTCTACATAGCTATGGTTTATAAATGGTGTGTTCAACATCCTCCCTCCGAGTTTGCTCATAGAGCCCAGAGAGGTGCTCTAACGGTGCCACCACGCTGGGCAGTGACACCCCGGCCTTCCACAGCACCCAGCCCCAGGACAAGAGAGGGGGTGGGAACAGCTCTAGGGACATGGGTAAGTAGTGGGCTTGGCAGTGCTGGGTTATCAGTTGGACTCGATGACCTTTGACACTTTTCCAACCCGAATGATTCCGTGATTCTGTGACTCATCCCGAGGTGCATCATGGCAGAGGTCCCTCTGCTCCCAGTGTACACCTGGGAGGGAGCAGCAAGAGGTGGCCCTGCACTCCAGGGAGGCCCATAGGCAGGAGACACTCCCTGGCTACCAGTATCCCACCCTGCCCCTCCGTCCACATCGGCATCTCCTCCCTCTCCCATGCACGTGCAGCTCAGAGACATCAGGCACAGCCACAGTGTCACTCTCTCATGCTGGGGCCTGTCCTGAAAGCCTTTACCTATGGGAGATGTTTCAGTGTTCAGAGGGACTATTGGGATAAGTAAAACCTGTTCCCCAGGATTTATGGGACAGGCCCCATATTTTGCAGACCCTTAATTCATCTTTATTTCTTTTTTCCCATAGAAATGGGGGGTGGAGGGGGGCTTCAAGTAGTAGTCTGGAGCTAAGACAATAAAACTAAACCCAAACAAAACCCTGACAAACCTCCGTACAGATGTGTGTTGAGTGAATAAAATAAAATCCTTGACTCCTTTTTCTGCATTCTGTAAAGCTTCGTAATTTAGTTGGGAAAAAAAACCCAAACTCTCACATGGATGTGATCCTTCTGCACTGTTTGCCTTTTTTCTGAGGCAATTTCAGCAAAATGCTTAGCAACACATACAGAAGGAAGCTGCTAAATCTTTGTATTAATTCTAAACCCCCCATTTCTTATTAAGTCACAAGAGATAGCTTTTACTTTGTTTCCAGTAAAAGGTAATTTGGGCTTTATTTTATTTAGAATGTTGCTCACCGTGGTGGAGAGGCGAGATTTCTTAATTGCTTTGTTGCAAAAACAATTTATGTGGGGGTTTTTAATGAGTTTAATTTTCTTTAAAGTTTTCCATGTATAAATGTGGCAGCATTTTGAAATCAAATAAATTATCTACCTAGCTGCCTCAGTGCTCTCGTCATTACATTGAACACTTGAAGCTGCTCCATGAGGCTTATTGTATAGAAATTATCTGTACAGAGAGGAGATGGAGTTGGCTGTTGAAAAAAACCAACAATAAGCAAGAGAAAAAAGGAGGGAGATTATTACCTGCATCCTTGAAGCTGTCCTCCTACTACAGAGTTGGAGCTGAATCCAAACTTGGGGAGCTGCAACATGGAGATGAGGTTTTTGAGAAGATGGCAAAATGTCTGATCATAAAGTCATGGACTGGTTTGGGTTGGGAGGCCCCTTAAAGCACAACACACCCCAACCCCATGGGCAGGGACACCTTCCACTATCCCAGGTTGCTCCAAGCCCTGTCCAGCCTGGCCTTGGACACTTCCAGGGATGGGGCAGCCACAGCTGCTCTGGGAAACCTATGCCAGGGCCTCCCCACCCTCACAGGGAAGAATTTCTTCCTAATACCTAATCTAAATCTCCCCTCCTTTAGTTCAAAACTGTTCACCTCAGGTGCATTAAAACACCGTACACAGAGCAAATGTTGATGGCACCAGAGGGTGAGAGGTGGATGTGCAGATCAGTGGGTTAACAGCAAGCCAGAAGGCAGAGTTCTCTCTCTGCATCATCAAACACCCCAAGACTTCATGAAGCTGAATTCTATTCCACACCTCCCAACAGCCTCACACCTGGGCACTCAGCAGGCCATGTCTTGGAGAGGTACTTGCCTGAACAGGCAATTTATTAATTTCATCGAACCCTGTGATGTACACAGCAGGTACCTGCACATCCACCTCAAGAAGGGAGCCAAATAGAGGGCAGTTTTGCCACTTCTCATGGGTTTTACCATTTAAAAATTTTGCTTGTCAGCATATGTAGGTGTTTCTGACTTCCTAATGTCGTACGGACCTGATGCTGTAAGAGCACACAGCATTCCACATGCCATATTTCAGTGAGGCAATGGTTTATAACATGCTCTTCTGCATGAACAGTCAACTCTCCAAGCAGCTCGGGGAGCAGCCAGAGGTCATGCCAGCCTCAGCTGTGATGTGTCACCCTATTCTGTACCCCAAAACAGCCAACAAATAGGACCCCAAGAGCACAACAAATAGACCATAATGGCCCCAATTCACTTCCATGCCTCTCCCATCCAGGGCCTAGGAGTCCCCTTCAGCCCAGGATGGGGGTCTTGGTTCTGCCTGATCTCCATCCAATATTCCAGTTCAACCTGGGACCCGCCCTGTCACCTTCCCAGCCATTCCAGCACTCAGAACCATCTGGTTCCACAGAAGAAACTGCAGCAAAGAGTCTGAACAGGTCACAGCTGGATGAAATTCCAGAGAAGCTTCAGGAGGAACAAGTGGTCCAAACTGGAATTGCAGAAGTGTCTAAATTTCCTCACCTGGCTGTTGCTCACAGGCTCTCAGAGATGTGAGAACTGACCATGAAATCCTGCACCAGTCTCGTTAGAAAGCTGCAGCCACTCATAGTTAATTTACATGATATATAAGATTTAGCAATAAAGAATTCATGAAGCAGAAGTTGAATCCCTCCGCTGTCGAGCAAATGGGAACATTTCCACCACTGCAGGCTGATGATTAATTTATGCCCAGGTACTGGGACAGCAGACAAAAAGTCCTGTGTATTGTCTAGACAGAAGACGGTTCCACCTTTCTTGCCCTGAAGAGCACTGCCATTTCTGAAACTTGAGTGAGACCTATCACTGATTTTTCAGCAAGAGCGTTAAAATGAACCTGCTAAGTCAGTTATAGGAGACAGGGAGAGAGGGAGGTGTAGGATATGTAATCATATATTTATCTTAGAGCTTGAGGCATAAGTTCACAGTCACCCTTTCACAATCCCAAAATAGGGAAAATCCTAATAGCTGTATCCAGACACAGCAAAGGAAATATGCAGAGCTGTGGTTAAAACATTGTTTGAAAAACAAAATCCAGGAGATATTGCAAAGGGACAGGGAAAGGAGAATTAAAATTGTGTTTATTATACCAAGATCCACAATTCCTGCCCAGTCTCCCCCTGAATCCTCCACAGACACATAAGGAGGATGCCACCAATGCCGCATTCTGTGGCTCATACCAGTCACCAGCCACCCATCACTCATTTCTTAGCCAGACATGGCCATCCACGGAGCACACTTGGTGTTTGGATTTGTGACTCACACAGGATGGAACAGTCCTACACGTGACGGTGGAGGAGGAGGTGCTCTGGGGAGGAAGGAAGCTAAAAGGTAATAAGACACACAGTTTCTTGTCTCTTCAGTGCAGCCCAACGTTTCACTGGTAAACCAGCAGAAACAAGGTGTTCCTCTTGTGCCTCTTCAGGTGCTCCTGCACACCAGCACCAACCCAGACCTCCTCGAGAACAAGGGAGCTCTGACTGCTTACTCCTCACATCCTCCTGGATGTGCCACCTCCATGAGATGACAACTCCAAGAGTAATGCGACAGTGACAGCTAATTAGTGTTGTATGACACCACGACAGTGTCATCCCTGAAAGTGCCACTGTCCAAAATGATGGATTAACATGGTGGCTCTTGTATGGAAAATGCCTAAACAGCGACAGCTCAGTAGTCGAGCAGGTCACCCCGGTTAGACGCGCTGGTGCTCATTATGTTCAGCAGTACCTCGTTGTTCGGGAACAGTCAGGCTCATTTTTTCATCCATAATAAATAAAGTCCAAAAGCCATGGAGTTCATGGGCAGCCAGGACAGCCACGGGCATCGCCAGGCGTTTAACTTGTCAGGCTGTTGCCCTCAGAGTGTGATTTCTGCATAGCAATGTTACAGCCTGAGAAACGCTGCTTCCTAAGTGTCTGTTTCCAGATGAGATGTTATTACTTATTTATATGCCCACAACAAGCACCTGGAAATTAGGAGATATTCACAAAAATTAGATCTCCCGTGACCATCAGCTGCGTGATGCTGCCAGAGCATCTTCCTTGTGTCGTGTTTGCTTTTAGGGTGAGCAGTAAATGTGATTTGGATTTATTTCTTGCAAACTTTTTTGTGATTCAGCTGAATTTCCTTTCAGTCCCAATAATGGTGCTCCTGAACAAGCACCAAGTGATTGAGAGGGGCTCTGCCTGGCAGCGAGACGTGGTTTTGTCCACACATTGAAGCCACACAGGTTCAAGGTTCGAAGCCACACAGGTTCGAGGTTCATCCACCTCTGCACATGCAAGGAGTGTTTTACTCCTCTGCCTCTCCCCACCACAGGGCTCAACCAGCACGGTGGCAGTGGAGCCACCAAGACCACCCCTCAGTGTCCTGCCCACAGCTGCCTGAGGAACACCACAGCCCATTTCCAGACCTCTGGCCTCTGCCAAGCAAAAGGTGTTTGGAATCAAACTCCAAATGCAGACCAACTGACAATTTCATTTTCAGTCAAGCAGAGTGCTGGGCCACAGCCAGCAGCAGGTTTGGTGCCTCAAGGAAAGGAAGAATATCAGGGCAGCCCAGCCTCCAGGTGCTATTTCCCTTCCCTAGCCTGGATGAGCAGGGAGGGATGTAGGGGAAGGGCTGGGACACAGCCTGGAGTATCCCCAGTGCCAAGGCAGCCGTGTCCTGGCAGGCAGCGGGCATCACTGCCTCCCAGCCCCTCTAGCCCCTCTAAGAGCACACCACTGGCAGTCCCATCACTCTCCTGAAGAGCAAAGCCTTTTTTATCTCTTCCTCTGTGAGCTAATAATGTTTTTTTAATTGAAACATGTTCAGCTTCTCCCTCTTTCTTCTTGTTTCAAGTGATTTCTGCCTCTGCCAGCAAAATAAGAGCCTGTGTTGCTGTGTTTCTTTTTTTTTTCTTTCAGAAAATGCAAGGGTTTTTTCTTCCTCTTTTTTTT
>VXAY01006780.1:254830-266559 GCA_013399855.1 Oxyruncus cristatus | reverse complement strand
TTTTTTTTTTTTTTTGCAAGATTTCAACTCTTTGACTCTGGAAGAGAAATCATTGTGGAGAAAGTATTTCTTGAAATGATGACAGAAGCAAAATTATATTCCTTTGTAGAAAACAGGGACATTTGAAGACAGGCTTTACATCTTTGTTCTTTGTTCTGGGAAGTGCAAATTCGCAGGGTCCTGGACCATTAATCCTTCCCCATTCTTGGTTTTTGAAGATGAACATTGCAGAGAATGAGGCATTGTGCTTGAAAGGTCTTTTCAGAAAATACCTTTTCCTTACACAATATGTTCCAGTTCTCTGATAATTTGCAGAATAACTTGGCAATTTGTGGTTTTTCCTCATAAATATTTATTTTCCCAGGACACCCCAGTGTGATTGGGCTTCCAAGGTGGCTGCTGTGAGCACCCTGCCCACACACTCCCGGCAGAGCAGGTTTGGCAGCTGCCCCAAGCACTGGCATCCGCTGGGCTCTTTCCCAAACATGTTGCTGTACCAGAGGATGCTCCAGCCACAGCCATTGGCAGCCTGGAGACCATGGCACCAAGGGTGTCCTGCTCCCTCTATGTGCCCAGTCTCCTGAGGGTGAAATCAGTTCCCATCTGCCTGGGTTTGGTCATCTTTTCACGGAATCGCAGAATCCCAGACTGGTTTGGGTTGGAAAGGACCTTAAGCCCATCTCGTTCAAACCCCTGCCATGAGCAGGGACACCTTCCACTATCTCAGGTTGCTCCAAGCCCTGTCCAACTTCATCTTGAACACTTTCAGGGATGGGGCAACCTGTGGCAGGGCCTCACAACCCTCACAGGGAACAACTTCTTCCCAACACTATCGAATGAAGATCTACCCTCCTTCACCTTCAGCAAGGAAGGAAGGAAGGAGGGAAGGAGGGAGCCCCACATACATCGGGACTAAGAGGCTGGTAACTGGGGTGCTGCTGCTGAAGCAGAGCACTGCCAGCTTTCACTCTCTCTCGTTACAAATAACCTCATCCCTGTCAGTAAGGTGAAAATCCCAAGGCAAGTAAACAGCATGGCCAGCATGGGGAAAACTGGCATGTTGTGTTGCCCAGCCAATGCTCTCCCATGTTTTGTGTTATTGCTCAAAGTACATTAACACCAGACTGTGACACATGTGGAGGTGTGAATCCGAGGACCACTCGGTGCTGTGAAGTTTCCCACTTATCAGTTACAGAAGCAGCTCTGCCAACTTGGGGCTGTGAAAACTCGATGCTCGCTATGCTCGCAACTTCTCGGCTTTTAAATGGTGTGGGGCGGTCACAGAGAGGGGGTGGGAGAAGGTCCACTGGGCTCTTCACTCTGCCTGGGTCTGCATGTGTGTGGGGGTGTGCATGTGTGTGTATCATAGAGTCATAGAATGGCCTGGGTTTGGAAGGTTGGGAGGCACCTTAAAGCTCATCCAGTTCTGCCCCTTCCACTATCCCAGGTTGCTCCAAGCCCTGTCCAACCTGGCCTAGGACACTTCCAGGGATGGGGCAGCCACAGCTTCTCTGGGCAACCTGTTCCACTGTCTCACCACCCTCACAGAGAAGAACTTTTACCTGATATCTAATCTAAATCTACTTTCTGTCAATGTGGGTTATCCCAACAGTGGGTTAACTCAGCTCTGGGTTATCCCAGCAGTGGGTTAAGCTGAGTTAAGCAGTGGGTTATCCCAGCAGTGGGTTATCCTAGCCCTGGATTATCCCAGCCCTGGATTATCCCAGACACTGCTGCACTCTGCAGCCCCCTGACACGTGCCCTGCTGCCATTGGCACAGCTGCAGGGAGGTGAGCCTGCTCCAGGGCTTCCCCAGGCACAGGCTTCCCGGGGCTCCCCAGGGCTCCAGGGCTGGGACAGGACTGGCACAGCAAAGCCCAGCACATGCCAAGGTGGGTTTGGTTGCAGACCATTCCCTGCAGGGAAGTCACTGCCGTGGTGCAGCCGTGGGGCTGCTGGCCCTCGATCTGACCTGATCCCACTTCTCCAGAGGTCAGAGGCTTCTAGAGCCACAGTCCGGTCTGCAGTGTCGCTCTGTGGTGGTTGTCACTCGACCTTCTTTCTCTACACTTTTGAAAGAGAAAACAACCAAACACAGTTCACTCAAGCAATTCTCTATCCATCAGATTTTGCCCAGTGCTCACCCACACCTCTGGCTGTGGTGATCCTGATCGGTGGCTCCAGCAGCAACACACCAGCAGGAAGGTGGAGAGGACAGGGATGGGGGGGTCACTGTAGGGGATCTGCTCACCCTCAGCATGGACATGCTTCCCAAGGTGTCTGAGGCTGCTGGTACCAGGGTGCTTTCCAGCACTGTGGGCAGCTGCTACTTGGGAGTCCCCAAGTTCCCATAGGCTGAGGACCACCAGGAAGCTGCAGGAGGGCAGGATCATACCCAATATTGTAACGAGGAAGGGTTTCAGCTGTCTGGGAGACCCTCCCCCTGGGCTCCTCTGGAAGCATCGAAAAAATCTGAAAAAACAGTCAATGCAGCTGAGTTGCCGCCCAAACCTGACTTCGATCCAGAAGCAAAAACTACTCCAAATTTGCAAAAGTTAAAGTGAAAATAGTTATAAACAACAGCAAGCCTCCAGATATTTGGAGTATGACATCCTGGGGGAACGGCTGAGGTGGCTGTATCCTGCATAAAGATTATTTTACGATAATACCACGAGGTCAGGGAGCTCAGCACGACTCCCAGCTCTGGCTGAGCACTGATAATTCTAGGAACAAAGCTCCCAGTCTCGTCATGCAGCCGCTGTGATCGCTGAGCCCTGAGAAGAGGCATCAGGGAGAGCACGGGACAGGCGGGATGCGAAGGGCTGCCCCAAACCAGGACCCTCTAGTTTCTCTCCCCTCTTCAATTCCCAGGACAGAGGGCAGATATGTAAAGTCAGAACTTCTATATTCTAACTGGAATTAACATATTTTTTTTTTAACATTGTAGACTTTTAATTTTAGCATCTTATTTTGTTATGCTCGAATTAGGGTGTGGGATGTGAAACAAATGTTGCAGCATGTTTTAAAGTCCCAGGGGGGAAAATATGATCATCTGGTGGGTGCATGGGATGGGACCCCTTTTGCCTGGAAATTACCCTGGGACTGTGGAGGAGGAAGCACCCACAGAAGCCCCTCAGAGGCACTTTGCAAAACACAGTCACAGATGTGATTGTGAACAGCACATGCAGCTGTGTCATGGGAGGAGCACATTGTAGTTATGGGCTCATTACACCCTGGTATCAAATTCCCCCAGCAACCAAGGCAGAGCATGCACCACCTTTCACTCCCCCCATGTGAGAACAGCCCAAGCTGTTTTCCCAAGGCAGTTGCTGTCTCTGACCTCCCAAACCTGAAATCCAACCACAGGCTGATGTGTGTTCTGCAGCTCGTCACTCAGCTGCTCTCCGGCATTGCCGTGCTCCTCCATCTGAAGAGCAGAAGTCAAAAGCCTTTTGAACCAGTTGATAGCAATTAGCAGGTGCTTGTGCATGTGTGCAGAAACACAGAGAGTGGCTCACAGCAGTGTCTGCACCCACCTTTTGCTTTGGCATCAGTGGAAAATTGTTTTTCAAACCAACATTTTTAAGGTTTGTGGCTTAACTTCTGCAATTTGCCTGGGTGAGACCTGAGAGCGTGTGATCCACCTGGAACTGGTGTTGCACAGCCCCTCCGCATCCTCAGACTCACGGTACTGACTGTGTGAACTGCAGATGTTTCTGTTCTGCGCCGGGCGCAGGGCGTGCGGCGGCACAGGGGCTGTGGATTGCAGCGGCAAGATGTGCAGCGCCAGGCACAGCCAGATGTGCAGCATCCCTACACCAAGGCTGCACAGTGCCACAGCAGAGGCCAGAGCCAGCAGCTTTTCTGATGAAGAAATTAAGCACAAAGTAGTTCAGTTTTAAAAGAAAAAGCAGGGTTTAGGCTGGGCAGAAGGGGGATGATAATTCCTGTGCCGTGAAAGATTAACAGCTAGTTTTACCATAAATAAACAAAAAGTGACTACAAATAAATAAATAAAGGTGAACATTTTCCCCTGTGTCTGGGGCCCGGAGTCCAGCATTAGGTATGCAATCTTTTATCAACATATTGCTCATAACATCATTTTACTCATTGCTTTCATACTCAATCACACCTAACATTAGTAACACTGACACTGTGCAAATACAGCAAATATTACATGCTGGTGATTATTTAAACCTCTTGTTTTCAGGGCTAAACGTGTTACTTCCAAGCTGAGCTACCCCTTACCTGCCAGGGTGCATTTTTCTGGAAGAACAAAAGGCCACAGTACTTAGTTTATGGAATGTAAAAGGAACTACAACATTGGGAAAAGGAAAATGAACCATAAAATGTGGCTTGCTTTGCCCATCCTTTTTTTCCTTCCTAGGGTAACTGAGACTTCTTGATGTTTATTGTGTGCATGATATCATAACGTGCTTATCATAAAGGGGGGGCTCTACATGTGCCCCTGCTCTGGAGCTGCTTCCCCACGAAGGCTGGGCTGTGCCACAGACTCAGCCACTGGCTGTGAGTGCCCTGTGAGTCCCCAGACACACATGGTACCTCACTGCAAGGCTGTATTCATTGGAACAAGACACCCCTACACCCACACCAAATAATTTGCACCCTGCTCCCCTTCCTGGTTTTGTGTTCTTTGTATGAGCTGCGGTTCCAGGCTCCTTACAAAGAGTTTCTGGTATGTCCCTTGATCACCACATGAAGGACCCAGCACAGCTCATGAAACACCCACTAAAAGCCAAATTGCAGTGGAGGAGGGAGCCTTCCGCAGTACGACAGCCTGTAAAAGTGAAGAATGAGGTGACAGAAGTAGCAGCAAAAATTTTATCGCACCCAGCCAGTATGGGCCCAGGGAAGTTTAGAGAATAAGGTTAATAAAAACAGGATGGAAATAAACAGTGCAAGGAAAGAGAGGCACAAATCAGCATTTATTTATTTATTTCTGTTGAGTGCCTCATTCACCGCTGACCCGTAAAAGAGATATCCAAGGAAATGCCAACACCTTGCAGAGCTCACCTGGTGACAACCACTCGGGTATCTGGGAAACACCAATCACAGAGGCACAGCTGAGGTCAGGGGATCCTCTGTCCAGGTTTTACAGCCAGCTGGGGAAACCAACCCCAGCTAAATGCTCACATTTTCCGTGTCCTCAAAAATAGCCTTTGCAAATCCTGTTCTTATCAAATCTGATTCTCCCCATTAATGGCTTTGCTTGGCACTTTCAGATGACTAATGAGCTCACTAACAATGTTCTCCTGCCATCTTTTTGCTCAGAATGTTTAAATGATCTGCCAGTAAAACCCATGGTCGTTACCCCGCGCTCGTGGTTATTGCTACTTTTTCTAAATGCATTGTCAAGGTTCCTGAGCCTGTGTGCCTTGAAGGTGACCACAAATTAACAGTTATTTTGGCTTACTCTTCCAAAGTCTGAGTACAACAATGCTACATGCTGTAAATCCACTCTTGAAATTTATTTGCTCAGCAGACAACACATGTACAAACATTTCTCCCTGCTGGCAGCACAGCCTGGTGCATGTCCTCCCAGAAAGGTGACCTTGGCCAGCACCTGCCTTTCAAACCCCTGGTTGGTTCACTGTGGTGGGACTGGCTCAAGAACAAGGATGAAAGTAAGAAAGTAAGAGGCTCCCCTTCAGATTCTTCCAGAAACTCATTTCTGTTATTTAATAAGCAAAAGCTTCCAAGAATTAAAGGAGGAAATACATCCCAGTCGTGCCAAAATAAAGAGGACTCTCAAACACCACCATCTCACGTCAGAAAAATTACCATTCAGACAAAGCAGTGCACAAGGTTGCTCTGGAGAAGGTATTGGTCCAACAATCTCTGAGCAACCTGGTCTAGTGGGAGGGGTCCCTGCTTATTGCAGGGATGTTGGAGTAGATGACCCTTAAAGGTCCCTTCCAACCCAAACCATTCTATGATTCTGTGATCATTGTGAGCCAAGACAACAAAGCAAGAGTGAACTGCTTCCCACAGGGTGCCTGCTCTATCTAAACTTTCTGTACTCTGGTGGAAGCAGAAAGAAAACCACTTTGACAAATGAGGCCTTTGCCAGAGCTACCAGCTGCCTGTAACTGCACCAGGTCCAAAGGAATCCATCCTCTTCCCTGTACAGCTGCTGCAGCAAGTGGACACTGAGCTCATCATGTTTTCTTTCACTGATCACAGAGCTGCTGCTACAATCGCAGCTTCAGAGAGTTCAGGATCCATATCTGGTTTCTCCCTCACTGACCAAATACTCATGGTCCAACTTCTCCCCCACAACAAGCTCCACCTGCTCCCTGAGACCCGTTTAGCAAATGAGTATCAACTGTTCATGCCAGAGGCGCCCAGCCCACCATTCATGTTGTCATTTCTGCCATTTCTTATCTACTTCTTGCCGCAGCTCAGCTTCATCATTTCCAGCTCTGAGCAGCCGCCCACTGACTGTGGGGTCACGAGCAGTAATCACCCAGAGCTCACAAATATTCCAGACATCACAAAATACAGAGTTCAATTCACATCTATTCTGTGTTACTGAAATATGAAACAATCCCACTGATTTCAGCTGTTGCCTCAGTTCGCTTCCAGTGTGGTCATGATCCACAGTCAGCTGGTCACTAATTTAGCCTAATTGCATGTTCAGTGTGTGTGTGTGCACCTCTTTACAAAGATTTGTCTGTTTCTGGTGATATGCAGAAAATGTTTAGTACAAGGTGGAGACTGAGAACACTTCAAACTGAACAGTTAAAATTTGTCATAAGTATAACAAATTCAAAGAGACAAGTTAGAGCAATTTGCTGAGTTCAGTGGTGGGAGCCACTGGATGCACGTACAGGAGAAATGGATGCCAAAGAATATGAAGATTTTGCTGTATTTTGGCCCTATTCTCTCTGCTAAAGTCCACAGAAGGTCTGGGTAGAGGCTGTTAACAAGGTTCAGCACCTACTTTTCCCATGAGAACCAGCCTGCTGGGAGCTGGTGCAGGACAAACCCGTGAGAACCACAGGGCTTTTTCCACCAGAAGACACCACCTGCACACATGGCTGCAAGCCTGAGGAGTGCAGACAACTGAAGTCCCTGTGTGCTGCCTTTGCTTTGAGTTGATAACTAAATAATTAATTGTTAAAACATGAATGTTGATGCCTAATGCTTTTTCATGTCTAGGCACGGCTGCTCGTAAGAGCAGCGGGTATGTTTAAATTTGAAGGAATCAGCTTGTTGGTGATTAGGAAGAGACAGTACCTGGAGATAATTGCTTCAAGACACAGCACTAATTTTGTTTTCCCATCCTGCTTAGAGAATAAAGACTTAGTCTCATTTGTATGTTTTACAAAGCTGTGAAATCTAAGGCTGCAATCCTCATGGTGTTTTGCTATGGACCATTAGGAAAAAAGCAGAACTACATCTGCAAATGCAATAAACCAGCCAAAACGCATCTTACTCATCTATGTCTTTTGAAATTATATTTAATTTTTGAATATGAACAACAAAAAGCACAGAACATCAGGAAAATATAAAGGAATATGCATACGGTGTGACACCTTTAGTATTCCGGGGTGCAACAGCAGCAAACAGCTTACCATGTGCCCTTTCATTTGAAAGGCCACCTGCCAACTCATTCCCATTTTCCCTTTGCTGGGTTATCAGATGCATATAAATTAAAGTATTCCTGGGATATGATGGAATGTTTATCCGTTCATGGATGAGCCTGGCTGTGGAGGCTGCTTGAAGACCCACCGAGCACAGACCCTGCAAGGCAGAACTTGTCATACAGACTGGCTGCACACTCTGGATTGAACAGCCCGTGAATCAAAAAACTCTCTCTGCTCTGAGTCACCTCAGTCCAGATGTCTCAGCAGCCTTTGATACAGTCTTGAGTCTGACTCGGGAGCTGCCTTAGGCAGCCAGGGAGGCTCTTATTGCCCTGCCAGTGTGTGCAGTGGGGCACAGCGCGGAGAGTGCTTTGCTCTGCTCAGTGTCAGCCAAACAGGCACTGCAGTTTTGGCACAGGAGCCTTCATCCCCCTGCCAGTCGGGGGTTCAGCAGAGGGGCTGCTTCCCCCCCAGATTCTTGTTGGTGAATTTGCAAAAAAGCCTTTTGTTTCCTGTCACACCACAAATAGCCAGAAATTGGGTTATTAATCATTGGCAATTCAGCTCAGAACAGGCAATAGACGTGTTTCTGGCACAGGAATACCATAGGGCTAAGGGAAATCCTACAGAAGCCACTGAGTCCCGCTAACACACACTTGGACACACGTGCACACAAACATGCACACGCACACAGTCGTGATGCCCATCCACTGATACAGAAAGGCTTTGGAAGAAGCCAAGGAGAACACCCCACCCATCTGTCTCTGTTTTCCTGACCATTCTCCTTCTCCAGTTTCGGGAAGGAGACCCGATAGGTGCATCCCCATTTTTAATGATGTGAAGTTACAGCACTTCTTTCTCCCGGGAAAATATCCTCTTTACACTCCCAGGCCTCATCTTTGCAATCCACATGTGTTATCCTGCAAGACAGTCCTGAAAACCTTCAGGAAGTATTTGAGGAGAAGCAAGCAGAGGTAAACGGTCTATGATTCTATGATTTGTATAACTATTATGTTTTATTTTGTGTGCTTGTTCTTTCTCTTCTGTTGTTTTCTATTGCTCTCCAGTCCCTTCATTTTCTTAGTAAACAAGTGATTAATTGTGTTGGGCAATGGCAGACCCTATCATAAATGGTATTGAAATGCTGGCTTTATTAAACATGGTTTTAACATTACCAGACCCACTTAGCAGTGTCTAGTGATGGATGATATCACACAGAACACAAAATGGATCATTTATAATTGTTGACTCGGCTGCTCTCCACACAAAGGCACGAAGTTTCAACCCAGGAAGCTGCAGTTCCGACGGGCTGGCACTGATGACCGGCCACAAAAGCCCTTCGAACTGGACAAAGAAACTGTTACAAAGGGCACTAGATATCCTTCATGTAGAATTCCTCAAAGATCACCAAACCTCCCTGAAGTTTATTTACCTTAAATTTCATATGAAGAAACTTAGAAAGCTGTGTACTTTACCTCCATGGATTTACAGAGTATCCCCAGTGGAAGGAAGTCCCACAGACACAGAAATGCTAAATGGATTCTTGTATTAGCACCATCACAGTGATTACCAAATAAATTTATAATTACAATACACTTACAGTATTAAGAGGAATAAAAAATCAAACACACCTCTTTATCAGGGAATAGGAGTTGAAACTACAGACTATATCAACATGTTGTGGTGAGAGATAAAGATCATGTTACCATTGAAATTTTTATATCCTCCAAAGGTCAAAATCACTTCACCATAAAATTTTCAGTGTCACAAAACTCAGAAGTCATAAATGCATTTTTGTTCTAGTCTAGTCATGCACACGAATTATTGGAACCCTGAAATTGCTAGAACATCAAATAAAAAAAATCAGGACGTGAGAGTTCTCATCATGACATTAGAGCGAATATTTCTGAATATCTAATCCATTGGAGATGGTCATAATTACTGTAAAATTGCTTCTGCAACTAATTTGCTCATGCACATGCAAATGAAACAGAATTACATTTCCCTTTTCTCTTTTTCTTTCTTTTTTTTTTTTTTTTGGTACAAAGGGAAAAGGATACACCGGCCTCCTTTGAGTATCAGGGTTTTACTCAGGTTTTGATCCAGTTTGAAAGTTGCTCATCAAGGGCCTTGTTAAGGCACCAGGGTCTAAACTTGATGCCTTATGGAGTTTCAGCCCAGACACTGGTTCAGCTGGAGGTCCAGAGGTGCCCATGGAGGTGCCCTGAGCTCACACCTGCACACCCTGCTGTGGGTGGGCAGATACGCCCCACATCCACACCAGCACACCCTGGTGTGGGCAGTGAACAGGCAGACACACCCTGAGCTCACACCTGCACACTGCACTGCAGACAGCAGGCAGGAGTGTCTGCTCAGCCTTGAGACGCTGAAGAAGAGTTGCTGGTGGCTCGGAAGGATGAGCTGCTATGATTGCCCACACCACACCTGATCAGCACCTTGCCAGCGAGCGGAGTTAACTCCTCTGTTCTCTATGAATAACTTTGTGTGTCCGGTTGGTTCCTGCACTGGCTGGGCCGATCTGGGGCTCTCACATGGAGCAGAGGTTTGTCAGGATGAGGCACCAAGGAGTGCTGGGGGTGTGAGTAAGGAAAGATTGATTATTGGCTTCTTTGCTCTCCCCTTGCTCCATGTGGCAGCCCAGACTGAGGTATTTCTGCATTTTGTGTACTTTACATCCACCAAGAACTGTAAGGGGCAGCTCTTGCTCAGTCTGCAAGTCACAGTGCAAAGCCAAGCCAATCAATTCTTTCAAAAGCCAATACAATATATTGAGAGAGACCCACTGGTGTCTCTTAATCCAAGCACTGTTTGCCTACAGCAGACAGGCTTTGGCAGTGGGGGAACTTGTGTCTTTCCCATCATGCATTCCCACAGTCACCATCCAAGGAGCCAGGGGCTCATTGCCTTGGGCAAAGGGCAGCTACTGGCATGGGCAGGTGTGGGCAGGTGGCAGCTGTGGGCTGGTATTCAAGTTTTCTGGACAGATTTCTTGCTTTCAGAACCCTCATTATTTCCAGTCTCCTGATAGTTCGCAAAGTTGGTATTTCTGCCATTTTGGAAGAGAAAATAAGACTACAAAACCTCACCATCCAGAGAGATTTGTGAATTGCCCCTTGTTTATTCTGGTCTTCTTCAGGAACCAACCCTGGTTACCAAGTCTCTCCAGTCATCCCCTGTTGTTTAAAACTCCCTGGTTTCATGTTTTGGGCCATGGCTTTACTCCAGCTATTTGGCACAGAACAAGAAGCACACTCAGTATCTCAGCCTCGAGTGCAATTTAAAAGCAAATCTGAAGCATGTAATGAGTCACTGCACGAAGGTAAATGTTTTCTCTCAGAGGCAGGGGTCTGTGCCTGTATATCTCAAATATTTATCCCACATTTATTTGATATATTCCCAACTTCACAAACTGCAGATAAGGGAGTCGACTCTATTGCAATTTTGTTCTTTAATCATGACAAATTTTACTACTTTACTCAGAATATTATCATTCCCTTGTCATTATTCCAACATCTTCTTTCTCTGCTGCTGATAAATAAAACTTAATTGAATTTACTACTGTAAACCATAGGCACAAGCCCATTACCCGGCCTGAGCTCCTTGAGTTGTACTTGTTGGTGTGAAGTCACTAGGCAGACAACAAGGGAGTGCACACTTAGTTGCTGACTCAGCAGGCAGAGACTAAGATCTCTTGTTTATTTTACCAGCTCCAGACCCAGAACATGAAGTCTTCAACTCTGGCATATTATTTATGGCATTAATGAAGCCCTGTCACTGCAACACATGATAAACACTTTGGGGACTCATTGTTAATGAGATCTTCTGCTTCATGTTGTCAAACCCAAAGGTGCCATGAAGGTTACTGGGGACTAATGAATAGGTATTGAGGCAAAAAAGACAAGTTTGGATTTTCTGCAATTGCTGGGACTTAAAACTTCTGTTTCATGTGCACACTACCTTTGGGTATAATACCAGGTTTTCCAGAGGGAAGAGATGGGGAACCTGCTTCCAAGACTTCCCCACAGTGCCTGTAGCCTGCAGTATTCTTGTTGCTCCACTAAAAAGATTAAGCAGATGCAACACAGAAATCTGTTGATA
>VXAY01006780.1:191826-254758 GCA_013399855.1 Oxyruncus cristatus | reverse complement strand
TTTTTTTTTTTTTTTAAGACTGGGTGCATCTTTTGAAACATTATCTTGGAAGGGACCAGCTCATGCTTGAAAATCAGGCTGGTGACTCCTTTCGCTGCCTGTGGGTGGGTTGGGAGTGGTTAGCACATAGAGGGGTCCTTCATAGTAAAACCCTACAGAAAGAACACAGTTTCTTGCAAGTCATGCTCTGTCTCGACAAGAATAGCATCAGGCAGGGTGTTTGGATTGGAAATCTCAAGGGTGAAAAAAAGGTGCTAAAATATTGAGCTGGAGTGTGTTCAGTCTTCCAGCATAAATTACACAGTTGCTTAATATTATTTACTAGTGTAAAAATGTGCTTAGGACATTCAGGCAAATCTAGCAAACATCCAAATGCACATTTTTGATAGATCTCTGAAAGAAAACAAGGTATGTACTGGTATCCATGACAACAAAGCCACTACGATCCGTGGGTATGTGAGCAAGACACTGCTTAGCATTATGGAAATTTTAAAAAGCCTGGTACTGTCGAGGGCAGAGCTTTTCATGCATATTTTCACACACATTAGTTTTATTACCTATTCCCAATTAAGTGTATTGGTGTTTGGTGTGTTTTAGAATTTTTCAGGAGGCAGGAGCCCCTGGCTCGCTGCAGAGGGACAGCCCTGGCCCCCCAGCTCTGCAGGCAGCCTGAGATGGTTGGTTGGCAGCTGGACCCAGCTGTGGGGGTGCCAGTGGGGCTCCACGTCCCCAGCACCCACAACAGGGGGAGGGAGGAGTGGAGGTGGTGCCGCACTGGCCTTGGGCTGTCCAGTGAGTTGAGGCTGTGGGAAGCAGTACATGGGGCTCACCAGCACCTGAAGTCAGGCCTGGTCCGAAATGACCTGCCAGTCCTGCCCGTGTCCCCTCTGTGGGTGTCCTGCCCATGGAGGACACGGGCAGCTCCTGCAGGTGCTTCTCCTCTTTCCCTTTGCCAGCCTGGCACAGGGGCAGCACTGGCTCAAGCACAGCCAAAGTTGTGTGGCAGAGGCACCTGCCAGACCCCAGGTGAACAGGGGACAGGGGGGCTTCTTGGCACAGATCCAGGTCGGTGAGGTGATACACCTGGTGGGAAATAAAACCTGTGATGTTCTGAGAAGGGAATGGGATTAACAGAAAACCAAGATCCTCTTAGTCCTGTCCTCCTGCCTTGCTTCCAGTGTCATCTTTCTAGTTCATGGAAATCTGCACATCCATCAGCACCAGTTCAGAACTGCCTTATACTGATGGCAAAGGAAAGAACAACTGGAAAATTCAGGGTAGCCCCCCACAAGACCCACTGCTCTCCAAGCAGCATGGAGAGGAGGAAGGTTCCCTTTGAGGTTGGTGTTGGCCAGTCCCATGAGCGAAGCTGGCTCTCCCTTGATGGTTCTCACCTAATTCAGCTCCTTCCCATCCCATTGGTGCTTGTCAACAATAAAATGAGTTAGTGACCTCTGGATTAATGCAGCCATGGCAGCCCCTCATCAACCCTTCATATTTAGATCCTGTAAACTCAAGAGCTCACATGGAGCTTTACTGCAGGAATCAGAGAGAAGGAACAAAGATCCCTGAAACATGGCCCCATGTTGCTTTCCTGGGGTTTGCTCTGTGGTTCCACTGACTTTTCCCACTTCTAATGTGCTCATACTCAAGAGTGCTAAGGGACCTCTTCAGGTGTAACCATGATGATACAACCTTTGCATGACACTGGAAGTTATGATTTCTCCAGGGAAGTCTCCCCTTTCAGACTGTTATTCACATGAGAAACTTTACATCCTGCCATTAATTTTTAGGATAAATGCTTCATTCCATTGCCTCAGTTTCATGACTCTTTACTTCAGATATAGCAAATTCTCAGGGGAAAAAGTGAGTAGGAAATGGATGACTTTGGGACAGAAATGATGATGTTCTTTGAAACGAGGGTCACTGGATAATGCATGAGTCCAGTTTCTCTCTGAAGTGTTTTCTGGGTTTTGGTGGGGTTATTTTTCCACAAATAGATTTTTTATTTCCTGAGAAAAAGGCTGTGTGAACCCAGAGTGCCCGTTGGAAAATCTGTTGTTGTGTTTATGAACTGTACAATGGGCTGGAGCTTGTGACATGAATAGCAATTTAGCAAAGGGACAGAAACAAACTGTCCGTGCCTGGGTGGAACCACGTCTGCAAAATGTCAGCTCAGGGCAACTTTTTACAGAGAAAATACAGTAATTATAACTGAGAACATGTTCATAATGGAGTCGTTGGCACAACCTTAACTACAGTGATAGGAAGAAGCCATTAGGTGTTTGCTTCGATGGATTAAGGACAGAAGGGTCTGTGCTGGCTCTCCAGAGTCAAAGGGACAAGGATATTAACACCAGCTGCCTGCCAACAGCTGGAGGGGTGGAAGAGGCAGTGCTTGGAGTGTGGTGACCCCCCACAGCCCCACCCTGGGGAGGGAAGCAGCCCAACTGCAGCCCCATGGGATGGGTGATCCCACAGGGAGGAGAGGAGGCAGGGACATGGCTGTTTGCTTGGCCCATGGGCAGGGAGCCACAGCTCAGTTCTCCTCCTCTTCCTCCTCACGGGTGTTTTCACATCTCCACACTGCAGGCTTGATATGGGGCCCTTGGGCTGGAAGGATGTCCCAGTACCTGCACACTCCCCTCTCACACAGGATGGGTGAAGATTTACTGAGTGCCCACAATCACCTTCCCAACTGAAGAGATTGCCAGCGGGATTTTCCTCCTGGCTCCTGCCCAGTAGCACAATAAACACGAGCTCCAACATGGCCCCAGTCAAACCCACTGCTCTGCAGGACGGGACGCTTTGGGTTGCTCCCAGCTGCCCCAGCGTCATCCCCAGCCCTGACCCCACTCCATCCCAGCATCTCCTCTCCCCTGCACTTCCTTGCTCGGCCCTCCACAGGAGGAGGGACCCTCTGGCTCAGCGGCTGGGCTGCCTGACTGGCACTTCCTGTCCTTTCAGATCCAGCGGCGCTGAACATTTCCAGCACGGCATAAATTAATTTAGCCTGCGGCAGTAAAGTGCATTACAGAGGTGATTATGTTCTGTACTAGAGTGAATGCACCTTAATAAACCCCAGCCAAATGCATATAGAAAAGGTAATGTTGCAGATTTATCTTTTTTTTTCAGTATTCTTTTATAGCCTCCATTTGCTTTTGTTCTCTTTTTTTATCCTTTTGGCTTTTATGTTTGCAAGTGATAAATTTTCCCATGTTTTACATTTTATATGTAGTTTATCTCTTTATTTTGTACTTATTTTGCATTGAAAATGGAATGAGTCTTTAGAATAATACAGCTGATATTGAATTTTTTAAATTGCTATTGGGTATATAGTGCATAAGGTGGTTATCTGATCTCCAACTTAATCATGGGAAAATATTGCTATGGGGAAAGCTGGCTGGGTAACAATGAGACCCCTATGCTTTCACAAAATTTACTTAACTATAAACCTATTATAAAGCATTAATACAGAATTCTCTTACTTTCTGTCACATTCAGGTCAGATTTATTGTACACCATTACTGAATTCACACCAAAACTGAATTAAACATGCAGTCTCTATAGAGGATGCTATTAAGCTTATCAAGACGTGCTCCTGCTCTCAGGATTTCCTGGCTGCCAAAGTCAGTAAATATAAACAAAATTATGGTTTTGTTGTAGTTCAAAAGTGGAGATTCAGCAGTGAGATAGAACATCATGGATTTCTCCTACTAGAAATAATGGTTGTCCAAAGGGGAAGGACAGCCAGTAAAGCCTGAAACATTCCCAGTACCTTGGACAACCACCTCTCACTCTTGGCCACCAGAGCTAGAAAAAAGCCCGGCACTTTTTCACCATGGTCACCTCTCACCTCTTCACTACTGCCACTGCTCTCATGCTTTGTGTAAGTACTGGGTTTATGTTCTCTCACAGCAGCTCCACAGTGCCAACGTGACCCCACGGTGCAGCGAGCATCCAGCCCAGGGCTGGAAACCCCCCACTCAGTGTCAGCCCAGATGGTTCAGCCACAGCACAGGGAAAGGGGGACCCCACATCTACTGCCCGCTCTTCTGCCAGCAGCCCTTGTTCCTGCCCCAGCGCAGCAAACCGCACTCTGTGCTGGCACTGAAATCCAAGTGCACCACAGCGTTGTAATGTGTGTTAATCCAGAGTCACTCCGCTGGCGGGGACACGCCATCTGTGCTCACACCAGGATGACCAGGCACAGAACACTGCCCCATGGTCTGGACTTGGCATCTCCAAAATTGTGTCACCTCAAAGCAGAAATGGCTTCTCTGGACACAGTAAAAGCAGGTGGGAAGGACGGGTCCCGTGAGGTGAGTGACTGCCCAGTCCCAGTGGAGTTTGAGCCGTGTCAGAGCCGTGTCAGAGCCGTGCTGCGTGGTGCCAACAGCAGCTCAGGCATGAGGCATCGCTCCTGTGCAGGGTACCCACTGCCTGTCCAGACAGGCTGCTGCTGAACAGAGTCTGCTGCTGCACATGGACTTGGGTTTACCTGTAGGGCATTCAGCCTGCAGGACATTTTGATATGGATGATGAGTCATGACACCAGGATTTTCTGCATCTTGTCTTCTTGTGCAAGGTGAGATCCAGAACTAACATTACCTCCCAGACTCCTAGCTGGAAGTGGGCTGATTTGAGTGATTTATACTGATTACAGCTGGTAAGCCAGCTGGACTTTGGAATATACTAGATCTGAAGTCTTACACATTCAGCTGCCCCCAGTGAAGCTGATTTTCCTCACCACCATGCAGTGAGGATTTGGCCCTTCACATTAATTCTAATTTGGTCATTCCCAGCTGAGTCCACAGAATCACCATGTCTTTCTGAAAGGGTACAGTGATGTGACGTCCCAAACCTCATGAGCAGGACTCTTACCATCAGAGCTGCAGGAAGGCTGCCCAACGCCTTGCATACCTGACCACTCAAATGCAAATTTTGTTTGGTTGTTCAATTTACCTCTTCTACGGGGTTTATTTAGGTTTCAAGCAATGAGCAGAATTATCCATCGGATCAAATTATAGGACACCTAACACAAGGTAGCTTTAATATCACCAAACAGAAGAAACACAATTCCTCAAAATCCAAACATTTCTTTCAGGATTGCTGAGGAGTAGCAGGGCTGAGCAAAGGCTGCAGCTGCTCTGGCAACTCCCTTGACAAGTGCCTTTGGGAGGCAGGAGCAGATGGCTCACTCCCACATTTTCTCTTGAATGACCAGGGCACACGTGTCCCAGTGTCCGTGAGGAGAACAAGGGCTGCCTACGTCAACTCTGGAGCAGCTCTGGGTTTGCTGGCCTGCCTTATGTGCAAAAGTATGATCCCTGTACAACCAAGACTTCTACAGTTTAGAGCCTTAAAGTGCTGCCCCATTGAAGCATCTGTCCTTTCCCAGCCTAGTCAATCTTCTAAGGACAAAGAAAAATGAAACTACAGAGTGGCAGTAATGCTACTGCAGTTAATGATCTCATATAACTGCTTGTTTGTGACAAAGATCATCTCTTCCTCCTGAACACTGCTCAGCTGTGGAATCAGGATCAATTTCTGGAATAGGAAAGAACATGTTCCTGTTTGTTTCATTTGAATTTCACTTTTAATGTGTTGGTAATATCTGCAATGCCCACTGCTGATGTAATATAGATCTAATTCTCAGCTCATTTAGCTGCTGCCTCAATAGAAACACAGTGCCTTGTGGGAGTGATGATTAGAGAGCAACAGCAGAGATATAAAGCAGAGACAAATGAAATAAATTCCAGAAAAGTTACTAACAACATAATCTGTGGCCACATCAGTCAGCTGCTGGTCTGATGCACTAAATTGCTGCTTTGTTTTGTTGGGTTTTAAATGATAGCCACATCGTAAAACAGCAAGGAGGAGGAAAGCAAGCAAGAACGCATAACCCACCCTCTGCTCCCGACCCCAGTGTCATGGGAGCATCAAGTGTGGAGGAGACAGAGCCATAAAAGTGAATGGCACAGCACATGCCTCTCAAGCTGTTATCTGTTATCTATAAAGAATTAAAATGAGCTCATTATTTCACATGTGCCAGAAAAATGGGTTCATCGGTGTTGTGCTGAAATGCATTATGACTTACTGATTCCTGATTTCATGGCTGTTGTACCTATTTGAAAACATATTTATAAGCTTTGTATCAACTGCCAGCCATTGAATTTTTATTGTATATTACAGAGAAAAGTCTTATGTCTCAATTTGCATCTCTCTTAGAAACATAGAGTCATAGAATACATAATTCTGGTCTTGTGTGATTTACCTGGGAAACATCCAATCACAGGCTCTGAGAACATCCCTCCCTAACACACCCAGGTGAAATCTGTTAGTTCCCATCACACTGCCTGGTTGTGCAGGCCAAGGCAGTTCCAGCCTCACTCTGCAGCCAGGAGTACAGTGTTAGAAATGGCTTTATTTACACACAGCCTGGCAAAAGCTACACACTGAACAAACAGCAACAGGAAAGATCCAGGCTGCGGCTGAAGGGACCAAAATGCATCTCAAGCTTATCCAATCCCACCCCCTACCATTAATGGGCACCTTCCACTAGACCAGGTTGCTCCAAGCCCCATCCAACCTGGCCTTGAACACTTCCAGGGGTGGGGCAGCCACAGCTTCTCTGGGCAACCTGTGCCCGGGCCTCTCCACCCTCACAGGGAAGGATTTCTTCCCAATTCGCCATCTAACCCTGCCCTCTGGCAGTGGGAAGCTATTCCCCTTGTCCTGTCACTCCATGCTCTTGTTCAAAGTCCTTTTCCAGCTCTCCTGGAGCCCCTTTAGACACTGGAAGGTGCTCCAAGAAAGAATATATATTTTAAAAAATGAGTGACATAGCAGAAGTAAGACATTTAAGAGTCCTCCTTACACGTGGGCATTGCTTGCTCTGGGGCAAAGGCCACGTTGTAGTGGTGTTGAGATTGATCTCCTGTAATGCCAAGGCTCGTCCTACAACCATGTATGGTGGCAGAGAGACAAACAATGGGAGATGTGCAGGGCCTGGGTTTAAACTTCCTTCCAGCCTCTGCTGCAGCATTTATGGTTGTTCACCCAAATTTGGCACAGGCTTGTGGAAAAAAATGAAAAATCATTCTTTGCCTTGGTGGTATTTTGGTGAATCATGGTATGATACTTCCCCCTTCCCATCTCTTACTAAAGATTTTGAGATAATCTGAATATTCCTGTGAATGTTTTCAAATTCAGCAATTAGGAGCTGAGAAAAAAAACAGCAAAACCTTTGGGTTAATGTTGGCCATCATTCTTCTGCTTCAGAGATTTTAGTCCTTCCATCAGAGCAGAAACAAAATCATCTGACCAACTGCTGGCTGAAATGATGGAGCAGCTGATTCCCAGCTGATTCACTGCCTAAAGGTTAGGCAAATAAATATATACTTACCTGTTTATTTTCAGTAAATTTTCTCTTTCTTCTTTCCTCTTTTTCCTGTACCATTCCCCTTGCACTTTCCTGCCTCTCCAGATCCACCAGATCTCTCTGTCCCAGAGAGAAGGGGGTCCAGAGCCTCATCAACCCTCGCCCTGCCTGTCAGAGCCAGCTTCAGTTCTCCTTCCACCACACAGCTTCCTTTTCAAGCTCCAACAAATGAACTCGTAAAGTGGCAGGTTGCTCCTGGCTGCTCCCAGGGATGGTCTCCCATTTGCAGTGAACAAGAAGCTGAGGGTTGAGGATGGGTGACACATTTCTGGAGGTCTCTTCCCCGAGAAGGAGCAGGACAATTTGTCCATAGTGACCTCTGGAATCACCTCCTGCCACCCTCCTCTGCCCCTTCGGTGCATGAGCTGGTTTCCTTCATCTTGCCATTGCCAGCTGAACATGTGCCCATGTTCCGTTACTGTAATTCTGGAAATCTGTAAAGGCTGCTAACCAAAATCTCTGCAAATATTTGTGTTCATTTTTAATGAATTTGCTTCAGCTGTGTTTACCCTACTTTTGTACTCCTGTCCTCCAAACACTTGTGCATGAAAGCCTCGCAAATTTGACTCAAGGCTGAAGCAGTGTTCAAAACCAGGATCTCCTCCTCAGTTTCATGCACAGCAGTGTCCCCAGCGCTGTCCCAGTGGTGTCCCAGCACCGTCTCAGCACTGTCCCAGCATTCCCAGCACTGCCTCAGGAATGCCCCAGCACTATCTCAGCAGTGCCCCAGCAGTGTCCCAGTAGTGCCCCAGAAGTTCCCAGCACTATCCCAGCACCATCCCAGCACCATCCCAGCAGTGCTGACCTCTCCAGTCATAGAAAGACTCACTATTCAGACTTCAGAGGAGTGACCAAGGCCAGGTTGGACAGGACTTGTAAAAGGTGTCCCTGCCCATGGCAGGGGAGTGGAATGAGATGAGCTTTAAGGGTTTGGGTTAGGGTCAGTCCACCACATCTCAGTCAACCTGAACAGGAACCGCATGACATCTCATAATGCACGTCTTGATGAGGGGCTGTGGGAATAACAAGTGTTTTCTGTGCACTTTGGAAAAGGCAAATTCCTCTTCATTGTTGGTGTCTTCTATTGGATCAAACCAGGCAGAGAGAGAGACTTCACCTCACTCTTGAGCCAGGCTCATCTGTTCTCCTCATTAAGGGTCACAACATCTTCCCAACACGGCTAACCCACGAGGGCACTTCATTATATAGATAACATAGTTTGTGTCATAACTAATCAGACTCCATGTTACACAAGAATCTCTTCTGAAGTGAGCGGTTAAATGCGTCGTTGGTGTGAATGACAATGTGTGAGGCTACAGGGAGAAAAATCATCAGGAGTGGGTTTTGAACCCACTCCAGAAATCTGGTTTTCAAGGAGAGAATTAAGCTGAACCACTGACATTCTCTACTCCAGAAATGAAAGAATACATATTTTTTTTGTGAATTTTAAGTAGGGACAAAATAAATCCACTGAACTACAGTATATTCATGAGTGGTTAAAATCCATATCATGTCACAACAAGTTTTCCAGCAAGAGGTGATTGGAATTCCATTATTGTGTTCTGAGAGCAATGGGGGCCCACTGCATATCACACCGACTTCCACCTCACTCCACTGTAATCAATGTTAAAATTCAGATCAATGGAACTATTTATATGCCTTAAATTGGGTTCATGCATGAAGGTCACCCATGAATCATGTTCTAACAGTGCAATAAGGCTCCAAAAATCACATAAATGTTTAAGCATAACCACCTGACCTAAACCTGCTTTTTAAGGTGAGTGATCCCCATTCTCTATAAACATGGTGAAACCAAACAGAAAGGCTCTCCACAGTGGGGTGTTGGTTCCCATTTACTGTGCAGCTGGATCAAGATAAAATACCTGTTGGTTGCTGTAGCCCAGAAGAACACGTGCCTGGCATTCCCCTGCCCTTTGGTTCCTCCTGCTCCCATTTCTTTGTACTCTAGAGGATACTAAAAAGTTTGATCCGTGCTTTGCTGTAGATTTCATACATCATTTCCTTTCATAGAGGAAATAAAACATGAGTGGGATTTGTGTCTTAAGACAGATTCATTGTCAAGTTAACTTTAGATGTTATTTTAAAAACTCATAAAATTGATAAGTGGTGTGACTGGATAAGTCTCAATAAAGACATTTTGTTTGCTCTGAATGCCAGGCAGAACTGATGGTAATGTCTTTGGACTTACAACAGCAAATGGGTTTGATATGTCTCATTATTTGTATGAAGGGGAGAGCAGCAATATGTGGTGAGGCCTGCCTGGAGATGGCAGTGGGAATGAGCCATTCAGCACAAGTCTGGCCATGTTAGTGAGTCATTCTTGGGAATGGGTATGAGGAAAAACAATGGAAAAAAGAGCAAAATGTAAAACTCTTCTGAGACAGACTTGCTGATGATGAATAAAAATAAAAATAAAAAAACAAACAAACAAACAAACAAACAAAAAAAAAACCCCAACACAATTAGGAGCACAATGGTACCTGGGAAAACTCTCTGCTGCCGGGCTCTGAGTGTGTCGATGCTTTTTTTAACCCAGGGGAAAAAACAAGCAGGATAAGAGTGGAAACATTAAAAAGTCATGTCCCCTGTGTCTGCATTCATCTGGGCTGTCCAGGTGAAATGCCATTGGTTCCAGAGACTGAGTTTTTCTCTGACCACATCACAAGATCAGAAGATTTGCCTTACGGTGGTTTGTGAACTGCAGGCAGAGAAGTTAATGGAATAATCACAGAGAGAAGGGCAAACCTGTGGGACCAGAGCACCAGCACACTCTGACTTGCTGCCCTTCTGTGAGCTTCATCTCCTGGAGTCCTGTGGCTCCTACAGTCAATCCATATTCAGTGTTTGGGGACCTTCCCCCAAGGGCTCCTCATAGAGATGAGGAGCTGATTCTTGAGTCCTTGTGCTTCCCCAGGCATGTCCCAGTGCCTCTCACCCAGCACTGCTGGACATGTGGGCAGGATTTCCTACACCTAAAGGTTCGGTTTCACTGCTAACACTCAGGAGAATGTTCTGTTTCACGAAAGGGGAGAGCTGAAGAAGCAATGCTGACACAGGAATCATTGAAGCTGTGGAAAGGAACATCCATTTCAAAATATTCATATTTCTTCTCAAACTAGGACCACACATAACAGGCATGACCTGGTGCTTTGGGATGGACATGATCTCAGGGCTCTGTGCTCTTACACACATACTCAGGGGCAGGCAAGTAGGGCAGAATAAGTTTTCATCGAACTTTGTGTGTGAAGAACCCCCCCCAACAGCATGGCTTGTTCAGTGGTGGGCTTGCCCCACACAAGTCTGGCATGGCCAGGAACTGGCTTTCCTGCCTGTTTGTGGGGACAGAAATGACTTACCTCTGAGTCAGCAGACCCAGTAAAAGCCTGTCCCCAAAATAGGATTGTGCAGGCTCAGATCAGAGGCTCCGGGCTAAATGCGGCCTCCTGACTTGCATTTGTCCTGTTCCCATACAAGGAGATAATTCTTCAAAATACACATTAAATTTGCACCTCTATAGTTGTAAAAATAGGTATTATAGTAAATCCATAGCTTAGCTTTCTTCTGGAGTAGTAACTTCACCACTGAATAAAAAGGACGTTGCCCACAGAGACTGATGTCAGGCAAGCTCAGGGCCCAGTGGTGGAGCTCAGCTCTCTGACCGTGATGGCATCACCAGCTCTGCTCACTGGGCCTGTGGCAGGAGTCCTCACAGGCCCCAGCCAACGGGAGAACCACCTTGGCCCCTTTCCCAAGGTCTCTTCGGGGAAGGGGCCCTGGGCACCAGGGTCCCAAGGACCCCACTCCACAGACTGTGCTCACAGTCTGCTTTCCAGCCAAACACATCCCAGTCTTCCTTTTAATGTTCTCTCCAGCTATAATTGTGCAAAACCACGCTGCTAAGCTCATATTTTTCAGATTAATTTCAGCAACATCAGCATATTGGCAATTCAATTAACTAATTATTGAATGTGTTTGTTTTCCTTTAAATGTCCCCAGTAATAACTGTTGGCTCTCTTGTTATAAAAGATGCCAGAATCTATTTCAATTATTATTACTTTTAAAGCACAAATGACATTTTTAATATCCTTCTGCGTGCTTATTAACATAGGAAATTGCCACAGGAGTCCAGCATCATCCCATTCTGTGACTGATATTCAGATTCTTCTCGTTTGTCCCCTGGCCACACCAAGCACTCCCTGAGCAGCAATCACACCTGACTGGGGGCATCATCCTGTTCCATTTTACTGAGCTCCAAGGTCATGACAAGAGCAAGACTTTTCTGCATGACAAAATTTCTGACCAACTGCAAAAAATGTTAGAAATAATCTTTAAGGTCTCCTCAAACCTAAACCATGTTAGGATTGTATGATTCTACAATTCTTTGCTCTCTCAGAGCGATGTTGAAGGCAACTTTTGGTGATTTTGCCCAAAGTGCCATTTTACCCAACCAGCATTTCATAGGAAAGTCATGCCAACAATATGTGAAACATATTGGTGTCCTCAGTAAGACACGTGTCTTCTCCTCAAGTAAGTTCTACCACTTAAGAGAGGCTGGTATTGGTATGGATGGGCTCAAGGAAGGTGCTTGGCCTCAGCCAGTGCCTCTGCCAGCTGTGATGGGTTTGCTGTGCCAGGAATGTGGCATTCATCCCTAGTGTCCATCAGAAGGGGCATTGCTGCTCCACAGAGTGGCCAATGCTTTCTCCATGAATGCCGAGATCCAGAGATAGATATTGGAAGGAAGAAAGGAACTAGGATCCTACTGTCACAAGGGCCTTTCATGAATTTGCTGGGACAAATCAGTGTTGCTCCAAGAAAATGTGGCAGTTTTCCTTCTCCGAGCAAACATGAGACCAGGTCAGCAGAGTAGAAACTGCCCATCTAAATCACATTAAAATTTGTGTCTAACAGATGTTGATACAGTTTCAGAGCATCACCTCAGCACAGCAACTAAAAACTGCAATCTGCAACAAAATTAAGAATAAATGTACAAAAATAACACACTAGAGAGATGCATTGGAAAGACCCATTTACAAACGCACCTTTTGGTACCTGCATCCGCCCTGACAGCGCACGGGAGGTCAGCTGCTCAACTCTCCGATTGGAATTTTGGCTGTGAACTGAAGTGAAAAGAGTGAAGCTCAGTGCTTGTGTCATTGATACGCTGGTCATCCCAACTTTCTCACCTCACTGCCCAAATTGCTTTCTAAGGACCTGATCCACAGCCTATGGAAATAAATAGGAGTTTTTCCATTATGTGCAGCAGACTTTGGATGAAACCTGGCCTCTTGCAGGGCCTGTCACTGAAAGATGCTGCTGCATAGGAATGGAGTTGTGATTTTATGAACTGGGTACTTTATGAATAATGATCTCAGGCTGAGCCCCCAAAGCGCTAAAGAGATTGGTTTTATACAGTTATAATCATAAACCCCCATGTCTATAATCAGAGAAATACACTCTACTTCCCCCACACTGGGAAGGTGAAATATCCAGCACATCTCCTCACTGCAGCACAAGCTCTTTCCAGCCTCCGTTTCCTGGCCTTGCTCCTGATTTATCGCTCCCTCACTGCCTGGGATACATTTGCAGTTCACTGTCGACAGGCTGCAAGAGAGATTCGTGAGGATAAATGCTGGGGTTCCTACATGGCAGTTCCGAATTCAGGACTTCTGCAAGGGTGAGGGATGTTCCCATCCCTTCGAGTTGCTCCAGCCATCTCTGGCAGAGTATGGATCACTGTGTACACAGCAGTGCTCCTATTGTCAATGGAAAGAACAGATGTTTTATCCATTTTCCACCAGGATTTTCCTTAGCCTGATTCTCCAACAGAGCCCTGCTTGCAGAGTCCACGGCCAGCAGCTGCACTTCAAAGAGACTTACACCATTGTGAGCTGAGCTCAATAATTAAACATGAGATGGCATTAAAGAGAAGGACTTTAAGTGCAGCTGGCCCAGATTCAGCATCAGAATATCGATTAAAACCACAAGACCAAACCCTGTGTCCTACACGGCCTTGCAGCTATCAAGATGCATCTCTGAGCTCCTGCTGAGGGAATCAGTTTTCTACTCAAACTTTGTCACATCCTCTGCTCAGGAGATCTACTTTGAACCTGGAGATGTCTCCAACACTGCAACTCACTGCAGCTGCACGTGTAATAGCACAATTGCAGTGCCAGACCAGGGCAGTTTGAAAGAGCTGCATCAATGCTCACAAACAGCCCCTCTGCTCCCCATGGGAGCACCCAATTTTTGAAATTAATTATGCAGATAAAAAGGTCCCAGGACTCTCTCCATCTGTCCCTGGGATGGATTGGCAGACTTGTATCGTGTAATCAGCTTTACAGGCTGCAATCTGAGCTCCTCTCCTTCCTCTCGCCCCCTCCGACAAAACCAGGCTTGCACGGCAGTTGTTGGGAGTAATACCTGTCTGAATCCCAGAGTTACACACATACAAAATGAAATGCACTGTTCCCAGGTGAACTTCAGCTGCTTCCAAAGGAGAAAGAACTAGTGCTGGAGCCCAGCGGTGTACTCTTATCTACAGCTCCAGGGGCAAGGGAAGGAGCAGAAGGAACATCGTTGTGTCTCATTCCCTCCACTCTGCAAAATCTTTCATTTTCTGATTCGTCACCTCTTCTTTCCCCAGAGACCACTCATGGACGTTTGTCTGCTGCCTTCTCCATTCCTGTAATTATTCCCATCCACAGGACAGAGATTCCATAGTGCATCCCTTCCTGACTCTGGAGCTCAGAGCAGGGGCATTTTCACACAGTGTAACTTCCAGCAAAATATGGCACATTCTCAGCATCCCTAGGTCACATCCTTGCCTGTTGTCACCTCGCGGGGGGGACATCCTCTTGCAGAACACCCCTCACCAGAACACCCCTTTTACACCCTAAATTACAGTTGTAATAGACTCCTTGAAGCACAGAATTGTTAAGGTTGGAAAAGACCTCCAAGATCATCAAGTCTAACCGTAACATTTCCTTGTGAGAGAGTGGCTGTGACTGCCTTTGGCTCACCCTGTCGCTGCTTCAGACCTGGGTTCGTTTCTGCTCCCCTCCAAGAGAGGGCAGGGAGCAGACAAACACGCCACCCGCGGCGGGTGGTTCGAGTGCATTTATTCCAGCCATAACTGCTCCACTTTATGCCTCGTGAATCCTCTTGTTCTGGTTCATCTCCCTGGAAGACAGCTCCAGGCACTGGAGGCACAGGCAAAACTGATGCTGCTGCAGCTGATGCTCTGCCCCACAGGACAGCAAGCAACCCTCCCCAAACACCTGCTCCAGGGCCTTTCTCAATGTTCAGGGGCTTTGAAAGATCCCCAAAAAATACATCACTTCACCTCTTCCCTAAAACTCCAGTCCAGTGGTAAATGGCACCTGTTCTGACAGGATCTGCCTCACCTCAGCCTTCTCTTACGAGATGGCACCTGTGACCGAGCAGTGCCGTGGTGGTAAATTAATTGGAAGATCATTAAATTAATTGGTAAATTAATTGGAAGATCAGCTCAGCCTCCTGACACCTCCTGAGTCTCCTGCAAGAGCTGCCCCATGCTCTGGGCTGGGCACAGGCACATGTGAGCAGTGCAGAGCCTGAGCCTTCTCCTGGGGGGACAGGGGTACCCATGCTGCTCCCCAGCTGTCCAGGCACCCTGATTCCCTCTTACTGAGAGGTTTCTTTTCATACTTACGTGTAGCACTGGCTGAAGTAATCTGATATCGTAATGTTCATGATGAAAAATGCTTCTAATTCAAAAAACTTCCAAAGCCTTGAAAACTGTGAGAGTTAATTTGTAGCCATGTCTGTGTAAGAGGCGACAAAACGGTTAAGTGAGAAAATAATAAAGATATTACCGTCCTCTCTCGAGGATCTTCTGTCCCTAATTTAATAGTTTTGAGTTTTTTAAAGCATTTGCCAGCACAGTTTTCTCACTTCAGCTGGGCACAGCTTGTGACCTCCATCTGAGTAGTGTCAAATCACAACGCAATACGCTCGTGAGTGTACAAATAAAAACCTGTTTTCTTCCTCTCAGCTTTCTGGACACCATTTGCCAAAGCAGCCTTGGCACGGGAACCAGCCTGGGGAGGATGGGGGGGACCATGCAGCTGCAGCTGACCCAGTATTTCCGACCCAAATCCCATCTAGGGTGGAATAGTGGTTTGGAAGCACCAAGAGGAAGGGCCTGTCATGGCTGAGGGGTGACCCCCCCAACACTGCAGGAGTCACAGAGCCCCTGCACCAAGCTCCCCATGCCACACTCCCTGCAGATTCCCCACGGCAACACCCACGCCTTGGGCAGGGAGGAGCTTCCCCTGCATTGGAAAATAATCGTGTTGGCTGGGAACAACACAGGCATGATATATCCCAGGGTGGTTTATCCACAGACACAGAGAAAAACTCCCTCAATGTAAAAAGGACAAGGTAAAAAAGATCAAGAAGGCTTTGAAGAGAAATCTCACCCACCAAAAACAGAAGTAAATTACAAGAGCATCAGTAAATCCCAGATTATTCCTATTGAAACAGGAGCTGGACCCTCGCTGCAGGCTGATCACACTGGCTGAGATCAGAGACACTGACAAGGAGACAGAAAAAAGCTTTTTTTACATCTTTACCTTTACTGGGCAAGGAAAAGCTCCAAATGTAGGTTTCCTTCGAAGGCACTGCTGTGTTGAACTGTGACACTTTCCTGCTTATGTTGTGCTGCCTTGACACAGCAGTCTGAATAATTCCAGTGTTTTACCCTCGAGTGGGAACCTGATGGGAGATGCACCAGCACTTCTGCATACGGCCGAGAAAAATCTTACATGTTTGGTTGGGGTTTTTTCCCTACAAGGGCTGAAGGAGAGGGAACTTCTGAGATATGCACTTCTGATTCCCCTCCCTTGGATAAAGTTGCAGAAGCAGCACCCCGTTTCCAGAGCTCCCAATAAACTTTGTGCAGGGAGCCAAACCTCAGTGCACCCCAGAGGAATTGCAGAGGGGTCCAGTGAATTTGGGGAACAGGATTCCAGCATCCTTCATGCTTACGGTGTCTCAAATTCTACATTGTCCTGGCAGAGAGACTGGAACAACCAAAATCCATGAGAAGCCCTGAATTGTCCCTTTCCCCAGAAAGCGGGTGTTTGTGTACAAGAGTCGGAGCCATCACCATCCATTACCACGTTCTTGTGGTGCCAACTGTGAATAAGTAGCAACGCTTTGATAAAGTTTGCAAAAGCATAATTAGTCCTACAGGCACAATATTTTCCAATTTCAAATGCTGCTTCCCCAGCTGTACTTTTCAGATTTATGATTTCAAAAGCAGCTGATCTCAGCCTCTACTGCAGCTCAAGATTTGGGGTGTTTGCGCTTAATGACATTCACAATCTTATCAAAATACAGGCACAGAGAGATGCAGTACATGTTTCTCTATTTTCTTTGTTATGTGCATCTGTCACCATCTAAAGATGTGAGAAGAAAAAAGAAAAATCTAATACAAACACTGACTTTATCAGGAATTCTGCTGGGATTCCATAGCATGTAATCTTTTTTCATGCACTCCTTTATTTCTGTAATGAACTAAAACACACTCAGGTAAGTGAGCTGCTCTTTGAGCACCACTGAGGAGGAAATATTGCAGTAAAGGACAGCAAGAGGAGAGAAGAGAACCATGATAGTGCATCTCACTGCACAGGCCTGGCTGCAGGGGGGGTTGAGGAGAGTTCTCACCCAGTGCTCATGGACGTGGGGACGTGAGTGCTGACACGGTTCAGTGCCACGAGGATGGAAACTCCCTGAAAGCCAGAGCTTTTGAGGCTGTGAGGCCCCGTGATGTCAGTTATAATTAACCTCCTCTTGCAGAAACAGACCGCCACAGATCCAATATTTTGCTGCTTAGCTTGACTTTTAGATTTATTTCCCAGTTGACTCACCCGTAACAGCTTCCCCTGTACTCGGTGACTGGTATTCCTGAGCTTCAGGAGCCGTGCAGTCTCTGATCAGGCAGTGCTGAAACAGTGAGTAAGTTTTTATTTATTTTACTCCCTTAAAATGTCAGGGTGTAATACGGCTTCAACCTTACTCAGCTGCTGCAGTGCAAGAGCTCCAATGCTGTTTGCCAAAGACAGACTTTTTGACAGCCCTGGCCTAAATCAGCCATAGGGAGTCTTCCCCCAGCCAGGGAAAACTCCTCTGGCTCAGGGGTGCTGGTGTCCCCTTAGGTCCAAACGAGCTTCTTTTAGAGCATTTTTCCAAGGGTCTAGGATGGAGTTGATGTTGATCCAATTCCTAATGAGCAGGATTGGAAGATCCTTCATTTTAATTTTACATCAGGTTCATAGTTTCTTACCTCACTTGCATCTGAACAGACATTTCTGTGTAGATTCAGCAGCTTCTTTCTACACAGTTACTGCAGTCTGTTTTATAGTAATTCCCAGGGTTTCATATTGGGAATTCTCTGCATGTTCCAGACAGCAAGCACTGGGTTTGGCTGTGCCCACCGGTTATTTTAATTCAACCGAAGACCATTGACCCTGGCTCATCTCTGAGCCTGGCAAATGCTGTTTTCCAGATCAAATGCTGGAATGTGTTCCTTGCTGTTCTGACCAGATTTATTTCCTGTGCCAGCTGATGGAAATAGCAATTTCTTTTGAGAACCAAATTTATATTTGCATTTGAAATCTGTGGCTGTTTCTTTGTCCCACCTGCAAGAGAGCCCCTGGCCAGGCAGTGCCCCTGCCCCAGCTCAGCCCAGCTGAGCAGGTGCTCAGCCCCAGCACCTGCATCACAGACAGACAGACAGGCAGGGAAAGCTGTGGTTAGGAAGGGGGTGAACAGCAGAGAGGGAAGAGACAGAGTGGAGGAGTGTTCAAACCCATGGAAGCTTGGAGAAAGCAGAAACCTGGACAGATGTTACCCCAAACCAGCACGCGGTGGCTCCTGGTGCAGACAAACCATGCTCTTCTGCTCCAGATTGGAGCCATACTTAATCTAAAAACTAAAATGATAAAATAAAATAATAAAATAAATAAAACAAAGCATTGGAATGGCTCCAAAAGTATTTCATTAACATGCTCAAGTGTTGCTGAGGGTTTACTCATCATTGCTCCAGGGTTTTTTTATAAGTCAAATCCAACATCCATCACCATTCCTGTACTATAAATCCAAATAATTTGGGAGCAGTTCAGCCAACTGAAGAAGGAACAGAGTGAACGAATGGCTGGGACTGTGAGAGTCTCAACCAGCCTCACAGACTTTCCGAAGGGCTGTGCTGGAGGTCAGTTGTGCTCCCCATTCACTACAGCAACAGCCCCCCAGTGATGTGATGGTGCTACAACAGATACTACTTTTTTTTTCTTCTTTTTCTTTTTTTTTTCTTTTCTTTTTTTTTTTTTTTCCTTTTTTTCCTTTTCCTCCGTGACCTCTGGGATGGCCTGGAAGTCTGCAGGGATCTCTAACGGCCTCTTGTTACAGAAGTTCCTTCCTTGGAGCACCGAGGGATAAAGACACTTCCCTCAGGCAAAACAAAGGAACGGGCTTTCTCCGGGCAATAGAGAAGCTATTTGGTGGCGATTAGGGAGAAAGTGAGGAAACATCCTGCTCTGGTCTGTTCGTTGAACTAAGGGAGGAGAGTCTGGTGCTGCTTTCTGTAGATCAAACACTTCAAAAAGTAACCAAACATTCCAAAAGCAAAATAACCAAACACTTCAAAAAGCAAAAATACCCAATAGCAAAAATAACAAACATTTCAAGTAGCAAAAATAACCAAACATTTCCAGGAGCAAATAGGAACCAAATATTGATTGTAGCTGATGTGGCAGAAAAAGCAAACATCACCAAAATGAAGTTTTTGTTTGCACTGCAGAGGGCTGTTTGGTTTGGGTTCGTTTCCTCTCCTGGTCCCTCGGTGGGCTCTCTGTCCCACCCTGTTCCCAGCGAGGGAAGGAACACACTGCCGGTTCTGTGTGTGCCTGCCCAGGCAGCAGCATCCAGGCACCCATTGGGAGCTGCTTTCCCAAAATCCTGTGTTTTGGCTCTTTCCAGAATCAGGTCTCATGGTGAGGGACATGAGCTTGCTGATTCTGCCCCATGATATTGCAGAGCGGCAGCACCCTGAGCAGGGCTGGTCAGTTCCTGACACTGGAAATAGGGAGAGAGTAATGGGAAAGCTGCCGAGCCCAGGGGCTGTGCTGGCTGCTGCCTTGCACACCCTCTGTGTGGAAGTTTATAAATGCAAAGAATCCGGCTGTTAATTTTTATGAAAATGACTTTGTAAATGGCAGCTTATTGAGATATTCATTGGCAGTAATTATTCAAATGAGGGAACAAAGCCAGTAAATTTTGTTCTTTGGGAAATTAGTGCTGATTTGCAGCACAAATAAGTACAAATATCAAGTCTTCTCCTACACTCAGCAACGACACAGAAACAATCCCGTCCGGCCCCACCACCAGCACAGTTGGTCCAGGAGGGACACCAGGGACTCCCATACACCATTCCTGGGAATGATTCACACTTCAATAATAAACAGTGTGAGAAGGATCTGACCTCTTTGGTTTCACAGGCACATAAGGAGCTTAGAGGAAATTAAAGCATATTATAGATATATGAATTATAAAGAAGGAATACTAACGGATCTTTCGTTCATTATGTTCCACAATTACTTTAATTCCTCTCCAAAGGCAAGAAGCTTAGCATGATCCCAACAAATCACTGTGGAGTGTTTATAGGGAGCACCGAACTGTGGCTGGGGCCAAGGCCTCAGAAACCAAACCCCAGCCTGGCATGGTTCCACTGTCTTTGGGCTGGTGGGTGGGCCAGAAGGGGAGGAGGAAGGGAGTGAGGAAGGGACGGATGGATGGATGGATGGATGGATGGATGGATGGATGGATGGATGGATGGATGGATGGATGGATGGATGGATGGTTGGATGGAGGGGTGGAGGGATGGACGGATGGAGGGATGGTTCATCAGCACTGTCGCAGCATCTGCCCACCTGGGACCCCAGCACCACAAACAAAAACTCACACTAGTGAGAGCCTTTTTTCTAAATCCACAAAACCATTGCGGGGAAAGGCTCGAAACTCAAGGCACTCCTCCTCTTCCTCCTCCTCCTCGGTTTCATGGCCTCTCATTTCCTATGTGTTTAAGGCCACCTTCTATTATGCACACAAGAGAAATGCAACATCTATAAGCACAGGGTTGAAGAGAAACAGATGCAGAAGGGAAGTTCTTGAATCTATTAATTATATATCAATATGGTCTAAAATATAAATATTTCTTTTGAAAAGAACAGATACCAAGGCTTCTAGGCAGGAGAATATATGTTATAGGAGTGTCTTATTCTTATCAAATAGCTTGATAGGCACTGAGCCCAATGGGAACTGGGATTGTTCCCTGAGCACCCACAGGACTTGGGATGCTCCCAGCCTCAGCGGGCACTGAGCACCCCAGGCCCAGGCGTGGGCTGCACCACAGCGTGCAGCAAAGCATTGCCTCGTGTGACTAATGGGAGCAGTAAGTCCTCACTGTAAATTTCCAGCTAGAAATTTATTCCTGTGTAAATGGTATGTAAAAATTTTGACTTTGGACTCATCAGTCTGTGATGATCAACAGCCTTAATCATGAAGATAAATTTCTAGGCACGTCAAAACATTTATGAAGAAGAGTCAAAGAATTAAAGAATGCTCAGTGATTCTTTAGGCACTCAGACTGAAGTCCGAGCCACTATCCCAGCTATAAGATTCAGTTTCATTTCAGTTCCAATTACAAGATTTTATTCTTGCTATTAATTCCCACTGTCATCTGAAATCTAAAGACTTGACATAGTAAGATTCAATTGTGGTGGGAAATAGAGTCTTCTCTACCATCTCCTGTGTTCAGTTAAGGACATGTTTTTAGTATTAAACAGTAGAAATATTAGCAAATATTATACAAACATTACTAGAAATTGTAGATGTATGGCTTTATAAAAAAATTAACAATCTTGAGTTAGATGAACTTCCACTCACATTGCTGACTATTTTCACTTTTTTCTCTCATCTTCAAATCCCTTTTCTGTTGCTGACATGGATTTGCCCTTGCTGAGATTCTGGTTTGTGCCCACCCCATCATGCTACTTCTCTCCGCTCTCTTGTGCCTGGTTTGGGGCTACAGCCTCTGCTCTGGGTATGTCCCAGTCACTCACAGGTATTTGGTTTTTGTGTTTCCTTCCCTGAAGAGCTGTAAATCCTCTCCCACAGATGGAATTCCCTGCCAGCAGTGGCCCGTCTGGCCAGTCTGAGGGCAAGGATTGCACAGAGCAAGAGGCACCCAAGGGAGCTGTTCAGTGATCCGCCTCCACTCGCTCACCCACTTCTCAGGCTCCTGGAGTCACTGTCAATGTGGAGCTCAATAAAACCAGAATCCTTAGAAGATAAAAAATGAAAGCAGATATCGGAGGGTGGAGCTGTTTTCAAGTGCAGACACAAAGGAACGATGACTCCAGCCCCAGCTCTCTGCAGGACACCGGCAGTTAAGATCCACCTTTCCTTCTGTTTCCCCAGAACAGCACCAAAATATACACTCCATTCTTCAGGTCACCTCCAGCCAGCATGTGGGATCAGCCTCTGGATAATGCCTTACAAAGGTAAATCCATGTGAGAGAGAGAGAGAGAGAGAGAGAGAGATGAGCACCAGGATGAAGATGCTCTATTGGGATGGAAACACCAAGCCGTGGACACATCTGTGCCTCAGGCTGGGCTGGCACCTTCCCTCACTCTCACCAGCACCATTCTGGGAGCCCCTTGCCAGCACTGCAGAGCTGCTGGTACCCCATGGTAACCCACCCTGGAACTCTGACTGCAACCATGATGATCAGCAGAGGACCTGCTCCCCCCTACCCCACGGATCGTGTTCACAAGTGCAGAAATTATTGTTTATACCCTGGAAGGGAGCATGAATAGATGGGTCCTATTTCCTGGGTGTCAGTTCACAGGGCAGCTCTGGAGTTCTGGAATGCAGGGCCCAGCCATGGAACAGGAATCCCAACTCAAAGCAAGGCCAGGAGGGGGGACAGCCCAGCAGCAGACACTGGCTCCAACATGGATTATAACTAAGTCATCAGTTTTGTGTCTAAGCCACTGAAGACGTGATCCTGACAACAGCACAAATAAATTGGGTGTCTGATACACAAACACTCCTGAAAATTTTATATTTACATGGCAACCAGCTTATTATATTTACATGAACATCTGCTGCAGGTTCACTAAAATCTTTAAAACAGATGGACACGAAGAAAGAGCTGGTAATTAACAAAGCTATATGTTGATTAAATCAGCATGTGGTTAATTTTAATGATTACTGATCTTTATTGGGGTCCATAAGACTTCTCAAAATCAAATCCACTTTAGCTGACGTGTTGATGAGCTGCGGAGCTGCAGACGCTGGTGCCGCTCGTCATGAGCTGCAGTGTCACGGCAGCGTCGATGGCTGGTGACACTCTGCACCCCTCTGCAGGGTCAGGGCCTCATCCTGCTTCCACCAAAACTAACTGGAGTGAGTAATCATGGGTCCATACCCAGGACAGGCTGCTGTGAGCATCCTTTGTCGCTTGGACATAACACTTTTCAGGATTAGTTCCTTTCCAAGTAGATCACCCTTTCAGAAACCCCAGACTGAGCTCCAGTGAGACACTTTGGAGATGAGGAGCCAACCAGCAACTCCAGTGGGACGCTCCAGCTCCAAAATGACCCTCACCATATCCAAAATGCACACTTAGAACAGATTTCAGTTTTAGATCTCCTTATATCCCTGTCCACTTTGTTGAACAGCTTTCTGCTGGCAAACTTCTGCTACCTGTGCTCGTACCCACAGACCAAACCAACCTTACCCATCCCATTCCTGAGCTCACAGACTGACCCCTTAGAGCCTCTCGATGCCACAAACACTACACAGACGGCCGGTGCATCAATGCTCTCCTCATCTACTGCATTTGTCATCTCATTAAAAAAAAAGTCAATCTTATGTACTAGTCTTATTCTCCATACCTGCAAGTTGATTGACACTAATGAGAATGCATTCTAATTAATTACTCATTAATCAAGTCTCGTATCAGATATTCTGTTGTTGTGCCCAGGATCAGTGATGTGCTCCCAGCCCTGGACGTGCCCCTGTCATGCTGATCACTCCTCCAGCACTGGCACAAACCTCATTCCTCCCTCTCCTGCCCATCCAGGCCCCAGCATCCTGAACCCAGGACAGCAGGACACAGCTGCAGCCTCAACCAGCACTTTTCCGCTGTTTTCTGGCCAGTTCTACTAGTGAGGAGAAAACAAGATGTTAATTTTAGAAGAACTTTGAATTTGTCTGATTCAAAACTAGAATCACAGATACACAGAATATCCTGAGTTGGAAGGGGCCCACAAGGATCATTGAGTTCAACTACTATTGGACTCCTAAACTACTCCAGCTGATACACAGACAAAGCTACCAGTATAAGCTCATGGCACCCACCAGAAAAAAGTGGCCTCAGGTTAATGATCCAAAGCAAAGCACTAGAGAGTGCTTTTGTATTTGGTCCATCACTTAAAAACCACAGTAAACAAAACAGCTGGCATTGGCCCCAACTGCTTATGGAGGAGGGGAGAACATGACTGTCTGTGTGAACCACATACAAGATAAAAGAGGTGGCTCAGCTCTTCTGAGTTATCTTTCCTGTAAAAATTAAGGAATTAGTGAGCACAAGCAACATACTTCCTGCTGCTGCCCAGAAAAAAAATTAAATTGAACAGGAAACCAGGACCAGGAGTTGCAATCTGACTGGGATTTCAAATGAACAAGCTGCCAAAAGGGGTGGCCAGCATCCAATGGTTAATTTACATCTCAGCAATTATATTTCTATGGACAACATACCAAAATGCCACCCCCAGCAGTCAGGATCTTCTCCAGGGCAGCAATCTGCTGTACCCCAGTGAATTGCCAGTAGGTCTGTGCATCAAGTCACACTTACAGGACACCAAATGAGCACAAGCTTCTTTTAAAAGGAAGAGCCTTGAACAGCCATATAAGCATTTTGGGATAAAACACGGAAGAAAATTCTCTTGAGGCAGTTTCTGCCACACAGTGTCTCAAATAGTGCTGTGGGGCTCTCTGCACATCCCAGAGAGGAGATGCAGGATAAAACTGGTCCAGACCTGGGAAAAAGTGTTATTAAAAACATGCAGACTTAGCGTCTGCTTTGCAGTGAAAAATAAATCATTAAATTTGTGACTGGGTCTTTTGCAGCCAACACAACTACCCCAAGAACCAGGACACCAGGAAGCAAAGCCACAGGTCTGCAGGTGCAGCACAACATGTCACGACAGCCCCCGTGCAGACCTCCATTGCAGCACCACGTACCACACTAGGGGCTGCTGGGCTCAGGGGAGAATCGCTGTCAGCAGGGCCGGCACAGTCATCGACTCAGAGGCCGAGGGCTCTGCCTCGGGCTCCGTGTGGCATGGGGACAGCCCTTGGGGCAGGAGTCAAAGGGACAAACAGGACTGGGATGACTGGGATGAATTTCAGTAGATCTGGAAGAACAGGCGAAATAACCCAAACAGAATCAATGTTTGTATTGCAGATAATTTGAAGTTTGATAGACCTGAAGTAGAGCAGCTTAAACAGACTCGCGGATCCAGCACAGCGTTACGCTAATTACTCTAAACCAATTCATTAAACTGCAAACTGCTGAATCTGTACCATGAAAATCTCCAGTAAAAATCAGTCACTGGGATCCAAATGCTTCAGCTCATCCATGAAAGGCAGGATCATCACTGCAGCTCCCACCTCACCAGCAGTGAGTAACCACTGACACAGTATCATTGCTGGTGTAACCAAGGAGGGGCTGAAACCACAGCAGTGCCATTGCTGGGAGCAGTCCTGGATTGATCCAGCCAAGTACTTACTTAAAGAGGATTGTCTTTTCTGTAAACATTTAAAAATTAACATCACCTTTTAATAGTCCAAAACAAGCCTGTGCACCCCAGCATTCTGCATCTCATTGCAGCAACGACCAGTGATTTCGTGTGCAAAGTTTGCTCCTGTAAACAACAGGATTTCACAGAACATTAAATCCCATAGTTTTATCAAAGAGGAAACACACAACACCAGCCTAATCTCTAAGCAAGAACACAACTCTGATTAAAAGAAAAAGGACTTTAAAAAAACCTCTAAAATGCTAAACTGAGCCATCACAGATAAGAAATCCTGCCATATGCTGCCACATCGCTTCGTTGGCATTCGGCAGTCACAGGGATCAACAAAACGTTGTCAGGAATTATTTCAGTTAGCACGGATGATACTGCAGAGATTAGATTAATTAAACTGGTAAATCCCAAGCACAGATCAAAAGCACCCAAGACAGAGAAAGAAAGCGAGTGGGAGCTGGGAAGTGCTGCCAGGAAGATTTGCAAAGGCCCCAGCAGCCCAGCAAGGCTGACAAGGCTCGAAGGCTGAAACAAGGCAACAAATAGAAGAAACAGGGAAAGTGCCAGCTAACTCTGGCTGTGGGGTCTGACTCTGGCATGAACCCGCAGTGCTGCTCCCCCCGGCCCAGTCCACCCTCCTGCACGCTGTGCTGAGTGAATGGGTCAGTGGTGCAGGGGACCCATCCCAGGTCCTGCCCCCCCCAGGAAGGAGCCACTCGAGGCCCATGTCCATGTATATTATAAAATATACTTTATACTTTAAAATCCAAGGAAGGATGTGCATTGTAATTCATACTGGACAGCATCCTCCTGGCACTCGAAAGAAAGTGACATCACATGAACGGCAATCACAAGTGACACCACTTTGGGAAATTAGCAAAGCGGATAAATCATACCAGTATCATCAGAGGAAATACTGATGTGGGCACAGCGACCCAAAAAATTTCCAGAATAAACCTGTGGAACTTACTGCTAATGGATACTGCTGAGAGCAAACATTTAACAGGATTCAAAGAAACATGGATATGTAGATCGGTGCCAAAGATAAACACTTATTTCAGCTGGGTTTGATGGAAGAGGATATAAACCCCTCTGCAATAGCACAGAAATACACCAAGAATTTTTCCTATGGGTAGAGGTTTCCATGATGATCCATTTCTATGTATTTCTGTGCCTTCTGAAGCATCTGAGCCCGGTAAATTATGGAATAAAGAATAACAAAATGTATGGATCATCAGCCTGATCTCCTGTATCACTCCCTAAACTTTTGAGTAATAAGATGAGACTTAACTGGGAAAAAATGAAACCTATTAAGCAAGAGGGAAAAGCACATATTGGATAGGAAATGGGAACCCAGAAAAGCAGTAAAGCTGGAGACCTTGGGGCTGGGTTGGACAGTAAATTAGAAATGAAAATGCAATAGAATTTGGCAGCCCAAAAGGTCAATGCAATTTGGAACTGTATGTGCCAAGACTCCCATCACCAAGCAGGGGGATAGAGCCTATTACCCAGTTTTAGATTTAAGCTGCTTGAATAAGTTTCAAATAAATATCCAAACATTTGGATGCTTAACCAAATCAAGCCTCAAAATCCTTTTGGATTTTCTCTTTGATTTCTAACATCTTTATGTTTGGCCTCTTTTCTGAGAATTCAATCAGTTGTTAAAGTGAATCTTTCAAGATAAGCATCTGCAGTTGCCAAGAGACTGTTGTGTTAAGCCCGAGGACGATTTAGCATCTTGCAAACTGGGATTTTGGAATTAGAAAAAATTGCTTTGCTCTTAGCAGCAGATACATTTCACTGCCTGAGAAACGGCTGTGGCTTCTCAGAACTTGTGATTCAGTTATTCCCCTCCCCAAACCACTGCTATTTTCCTTAAACAACACTTTTTTCTGAGGCTCATTACCCGGCCTCTGGGTAACACACACCAATAAATAAAGAGAAGTCTCTAAACAGACACAAAGTAGTCCTTTCATTTCCAAACGCCCTGCAGCGACCTCCCTGTCGCCGAAGCTCCATTTACTGCCACTTACAGCTCCGGAACGCGGTGACAGCTCCGCTGGAGAGCGCAGTTTCCGGCACAGTTCTTCCTTGGGAACTCAAGGATCTGACAGACTGAGTGGGGACTAACTTTCAGAACCATCAGCTGACTCTAGAAATAAGTCTTACTAATATTTAATACCATAAATATTTAAATATTATGGAGCAGTGAATAGTAAGAATTATTTTGTCTTTGAATGTGTACTTGCTGCACCCCTTTTATAACCAAAATTATATCTTTCAACTGCTCATTGTTGTTTGATGTAACTAAAGCTTTCCTGTCAGGGAAGTTAAAATCACTTCACTCACAATTTTCTTTGCAGAAGGTAGAAATTTATTCAGCCTGACCTAATAATTGAACTGAGCAGATTTCTCCAAGACACCTGCTGAGCTCGATGTGTTTACTTTGGGTGCTCTGAAGTTGCAATAGAAATGTTCCTTGTAAGTACCAATAGCTCGGGAAGCTTTTGGAATGACCTTGTGTTGTTGAGATAAATCCAGGGCTAAAACCGCTGGTTTTGAGAGCAGCCTCAATCTGGCAGGGAAGGACTTGCCACCATTTCCCTGGAAGGCTGCAGAAGCACATTTTTCCAGGCATTTCACTTCCTGCCTAAGCAGCTGACACAGTCATTCAGAGGATGGGATCATCTCTAAACGGCATATTTTCTAACAGGACGGCAAAACACTAAAAGTAAAATGTATTGAAGGCATCATTCAGAATATCCGAGTCAGATGGGGACAGTAACTGGAATATGCAGCTGGAAACATGGAGCCTGAGCAAGGCCAGGCAGTGCAGTGGGGCAACGACACAGTGCTGGTGGATTGCCCTGCACCTCCTTCTCAGCACAGCAGCAGCAGGGGCCGGGGGTGCTCACTGACAGCAGTGCCCAGCAGCAGGGACATGTGTCCCCTGACATTTCCCAGCGTCACAGTCTCTCCCAGCGTTTCCTAGTGGCGGGTTCTCTCCTGGCATTTCCTGGTGGCAGGAACAATGTAGGGTTTTCCCCAATGATCCAGCAGATCTGAACTAGTGAGGGTCACAGTTTCCAAAGTCTCTTAAAGCCTCCACTCTGATGCCAGAGCTGCAGCTCTTGCTTCCTTTCATCCGTGTTATAAGAAACTCACAATTATTTCTCTCTGGTCAAACTCTTTTAATTTTCCTGTTGTTCCTTTTGACCTAAACTTCAGGTTAACTGAGACACAAATTACATCTGTTGGATACAGCAAAGCACGTACCAAGTAACCTTAAAAAAGGATGATTTTTTAAAGATCAAAAAGGCTCAATGTTGCCAGTCATCCCAAGTCTTTAATTCTTGTCCACTACACCAATAAATTATAGGCTTACAAAAATATACTCTTCTCTGGATTCTTGGAAGACAGAAACAAAACCCTGCAAAATGGATTTTCCTTCTTAGGACAATAAATGAAAATTCACATTTGGCATCAAACTCCTGGAAAAGAAAATGTTGTTGGAGGAATTCTTGCTCAGAGTTTCCCTGCTGCTGGGGCTAGAAGGAACTGCTCACTACAGAACACTCTGAAGAACCTTATGTTGTCCCAAACAGCAACAGCTGTGCTATGATCGGGGCAGAAAGGTCATAAATAATGGAATTTCCCACTAAGGTGTTCTCAATAACACAGAGTAAACAGGGGCAGCCCCTTCTGCTCCTGGGGAGCCTCTGAACCCATACCCCTGATGACTGCAGAGGTTCCAGCTCCCTGTGTGGTGTGCAGGAGACTCTAACTCCTGCTGCTGCAAAATTCATCTGAGAGGTCTCTCGTTAGAAATTTCACATAAGTCACAATATTCCCTGTAGTGCAAAGCATTTTTAAGGAAGTGGAGGCAATTTTTTTTCAGTTGCTTTCCATGCCAGTGTCCCTTTGTTAAATACCAGCTCTGTTTTGTGGCAGCAGCGCTCGCTCTTTTCTTCTATTTCGTCCTCCAGCCATGCCAATCACATCCTCCTGATCGTATTCAAGCGATTCCTGAGATACTCTGCACGTATTATTTTCTCTCCAAGAGTCCTGATGGCTTTGCAAGTTAATTAAAATAGAACTTCAAAGGCTTTTTGTAATATATTATAATATCTTTGGTTTCATGACATCTGTTAAAATTTACAACTGAGGATGTCATTTTTGGTGAAAAACATGTTCTTTTACACCCAGACCATTTATTTGTGTATTTATTTAGTGACAGAGCACCTCATTTATGAGAAACATGGTAAAGCAATCATTAATCATACTTTTGTCACAAAACAGCTTCCCCAGCAGTTCACTGAAAGCCCACAGACAAGCTGCTTGGTGTGGGTGTTCCGAGGACAGGCAAGGAGCTTTGCCAAGGAAGCTGATGGAGAAGCCTCTTTGTTTCAAAGTCTAGCAGGGAAGAAACAAAGAGGAAAACAAAGAATTGGCAAATTAGACACTGGAATTATCTGGGAAGGATGCAGCACCATGGATGGTAAATCCGAGGCAGCTGGTATGACCAGGATTCTCCATGTATCAGAACCCTTTCAGGATAAGTTCATCAGTGGTTTTCTATCACTACACAGCTCACAGGCTGTAGCACAGCAGCACCTCGATGCATTCCTACTCAAGAGGGAAACAAGTGATCCAGCCACAGCCAGCCCCATCTGATGGTGTCCCTGTGCGTATTTTAGTGCACAGGTACTGTCCATGCCCTTCTGCCCACTGGAGTCCCTGCCTGGAGCCCTGGGCATGCCCAGGGTACTGCTGTGCCTTCCATGGGTCACTTGGGACGTGCCCGTGGCAGTGCCTTTTGGGCACAATGCCAGGTCAGCATTCTGTGAAGTTTCCCTCATTTCTGCCTGCCATGCCTGGCTCACCGTGGGAACTCCACTGACAACAGCAGCCCTTGACACAAGGTGGCCGATCCTGTGTTCGCTTGGGGATGTGCATTGGTATCACAACTTTCACCCCACCACAGCATCATGGCAGGGGAAAAGGAGAAGGAAACTCACCAAAAAAGGGAGAAGGAAGAAGGTTGTGCCAAACATTAAGGCTTGATCTCACTCCAAGAGACAAAGTCAGCAGGGGATCAAATTGCTGTTTAACATCAAGTGTTGAATTTCTGAGGTCACATGGATGCTGGTTTCAGCAGCTATGACGGGCCAAAGTCTCTTCTTCACAAGGTCCCATGGCATCAGAAGCCACCCCCTGCTGCAGCAATGGAGGATGAGGGAACCACAAAGTTACCTCAGGTGCAACATCCTCTAAAGGCTGTTTATCCCATTTTCGCAGACAGTCTTTGCACTTGGTTATCTCAATAGCTGCAGAAAAGACTTCAAACTTTTGCACATTACTCCTTTTAAAGGAATGTGTTCTGCCTTGTTCTATGTTGTAACCACAGCTTTAAAATGCTGGCATAATCACTGAAACACAGCATAACTGCTCATTTGATTTCCAATTTGCCTTAACGATCATTCCTAGCCACTGGAAAGGACTCTGGACACAGAACAGCCTATGAAGATCCGTTCTGAGCAATCTGTACATGATTCACTTCAGTACATCAAAACACCTGATTCCTCTCTGTGTACCAGTGTTTTAAGGAACAACATCCCCTTCTCCAGTTGGTGCCCAGCTTTCAGTGCTGCATTATCCCACAGCACGCCCAGCTCCCGCAGCGAGGGCAGGGCCAGTGTGGGCAGGGATGGACACGGATGGTGGCGGGGCTGCCCTCTCCCAGCACCCACCTGCTGGGGTCGCTGAGACTGGCCCCACTTCCACAGCTCTTTGCTTCTGGTCCTTCTCTACATTCTGGGATGCTCTCTGCTCATCCATCCCATTCCTCATGGGCACTGCTCCTCCTGTGCCCACCTTTGGAGGGCCCGTGTCTGCTTCTCACTGAGGCTGGGAACAACCACACTTTGGTGTCACCACGCAGGCTGCCATGGCCAGCCCCTGCCAGAGACAGGCATGAAGGTCATTATACGAGCGAGTGATTAATGGACTAATGTCTCTCCCGAGCTCTCCTCTGCGCTTTAATGAATGTACTCGGTGTTCAGCACGAACCAGAGGGTTTGCAGCTCAGCTGATGAAACCCATCTTCAAAAATCAATGAAAGACGAAAAGCCCAGTGTCCATTACCAGAAGGGTGAGAGGCAGTGTCATCTTCACAGCAACAGCAGTACGACTCCATAACGTACATCCTACGTGTGCAGGCTGCTGTTATTAAACATTAATGAACAGCATAGAACAGCTTTGTGTCTGCACTGTGCTGCAAATTAGAAATTGTCCCTGTCAGTCATCGATTTAAAGGTAAAAGAGCACAACTACACCCAAACTGCATTATTGTGATTTTTTTCTCAAACACTGCCTCTGCATTTTGGAGACTACAGACCTCAAAACACAAAACTCGGCTGACTCACAGAGCCGTGCAGAGGTCTGGGTGTCCGATAAGCAGAACACACACTGCGGGGCAGCTCCACCAGATCCTGCTTCTAAAACATGTGGCCACAGCAGCAACTGCTCCCGACACTCAGGAGCGTGAGTGAACACCCCAGAGTGGGGGGCAGCAAACCAAACCTTAGTTGTGGGTGGCTGTGTAGGGCGACAGCCTTTATCTCTAGGTAGGGACTTCTTGGTCAGTGCAGGAGAAGAATCCAGAGCAGGTTGAAAAAAACCATTATTCCTAGTGGGTTTTGTGGCAAACCCTGCAGCAGGATTGCCAAAGGAATTGGGGTCAGAGGACAGCAGCAAAGTCACCTGGGAGAGCCCTGGGCTGCAGCAAGGCACCGATGGGGAATTTCAGACCTTGACCAAGGTTGTCTGGGGCCTGGGCAGAGGAAGAGGAGCTCCAGCCATCTTCCTGCCCTGGGTCTGACACTGCTCTCAGCCACGGAACACAGGTCACATCGTGTGTGGCTGCAATTATCACTATTTTCAATAAAAAGCTAAAAATATCAATGGTGTTACAAATGAACCTCCAAAAGGCAGTAAAGACTCATGCTAGTGCTGTAAATATGTGCTTTTTAGTTATGTAGCAGTGAGAAAACAGCAAAGGCTATCTTAAAAAAAAAAAGGTTGAAAGCTGAAAGTAGGTTGGATCTCTGCTATTTTAAAGTACAAATATAGACAGTGCCAGATTGCCTCGGCTACCTACACCACCTCCATGCATCACAAAGCTCAGATGGCCTCAAACTAGCCAGATCTAGTTGAAAAACATTATAAAAGCATAACTCTGCTTTAGCTATTCTTTGCTAAACTGGCAGGGATATTCACAGCCTCAAACCCTTTGAGCTCATTGTAGATAAGGGACTTTGTGCATGAGAACACAGGGTGATTTGATCGGGAACTTCCCTTGACTATCTCTCCACACTCAGCACAATACTGCGAACATCAGATCTGCCCAGGAGCACACAGCTGTAGCAGTGCTCTGGAATCTCTCTGGTACACTCCTGTGAAGGGAATTGCAACATCTTTTGAAGCAAAACCCTCTTGCAGGAATAAAGCAAGCCCCTAAAGAAGCAGGACGGGGGCACTGCATTACTGCAGTGCACAAGTTTATGTGGCATCAGCATGGGCAAGAAACTAACATCTCAACATCTGGAAGCGTGTTGGGAACAAACACTGCTGAATGTGGCAGAGGATCACTGTCATACTACAGCAAGAACACAGTCATCGAGTCACCGTGATCTCAAACATGCCAATACTGTCATGTGGGTGTGTGAGTATCCCAGCTCTCCATTGTCCATTGCACAAGGATGATCAAAGACCAACCTTCTGTGTGATTCTTACAGAACTCAGTCCCATTTGAGCTGCCAGGTGGCACTCGGGAATGTGGCTTAGGGATGATTACGGTGGTTCTGGGTTGTCGGTTGGACTAGATGACCTTGAAGGTCTTTTCCAACATTGATTATTTTGTGATTCCGCAAGACCCACCAGGCAAAAAGGCCAGAGAAACAACCATGGTCATGATCAATGACCACCACCAGTGACCTGCTTCTGTCTCATGTGCTTTGTATTCTTCCTGCAATACATAACTTCAAACATCCTGTGACCTTCACATGTTACCAGGGTAAGGATGTAAGGGGGGCTCCAACTTTTGAGAAGGTCTTTGCTGCTTCCTCCCTCGTCTGCAACACCCAGAGCCAGCATTCTTCCCCACAGGGCTGCTTACAGCTTTCCCAAAGCACCTCTGATATGATCAAACCAACTCTTAGAAGAATGATAATCTCCTGGAAGGGGCCAAGACCCTTTCTAAGGCACTGCTAGAGAGTGTTGAAATCACTAGAGCCTCTGCTACTCACCCAAATGTGGGTAACTTTGTTTTACAGTTTGCCCCTAAACATCCAATACGAAGAAAAACTGCTGCAAATTAAGGGCTTTCATTCAGTCATCTTGTAGAATTCTACTCTATCACACCTACCCGAGGTGGTTCATGCGTCTGTAAAGGCAGAAATGGGTCATTGAGGTGAGATGCCTTAGTGGAAAGTCAGTCATTAAATGCAGGTAGAACATCCACTGACCCGCAAATGCCACAGCACGAGGCTTGTGGGACACTTTTACCTTCACCTTCCTCGGGCATGGTGCCTCTGCAGGCCAGAAGCCACTCATGCCACAGTGTTCTGTAGAGCCAGATCAATGTTTTGGCTGTCTAGGGCAAAATATATCTGAATCAAAGGGCAGCTGCAGTAACAATGTCAAATATGACAAAGCAGGCAGGAACCGGGTCTAATAGCTGAGGACTCCCTGACTTTTTAAGCTGTTCAATTGAACATTTAAAAGGTTTAGTCCCCTCTCAGGTCTTGAAAGCACCCCAGGGCAGGCTTAAGTAACTATGCCATTAGGCAGCAAGCTGTAAATTGCCTATTAAGTCTGACTGAAACTGTAAAATTGCCTTTCACAATGCAAATTAATGTAAATAAGAACAATTGGTTACACATATCACAGACTATCAGATTGACGACAGATGATGCACACTGGTTTTTCCCCTGAATTAGCATTGCTTTAAAGTTAAATTTGGTTCGTGTTTAAGAGGTCTGAATATTCCTAGGATAAATTCCACCAGTGTATTACAAACACACACACATCAGGATGTATAGCCTCTATTACATGAAATATAAACCTCTTCTTAGGTCAGGCACTGAGACTTGGTTTCAAGCCTAGTAGAAACATCACAAAGCAAAGCCATTTGCTCAGCAGCACAGCTGGCCACATCTTAACCTCACTCAGAAGAGTGAGGTCATGAATCGGTTCTGAAGCCATTAGGACAGAGGGAGGAAATCTGTGCGTTTCAGAACCGTCGACAGATGATCAAAGCCCCATCCAGAGCCCTCGGACCCCAGTCCATCACTGGTGGGAGCAGCCGTGTGCCACAGATCCCACCATCATCACCAGGAGCACAGCCTGGGCATCACATTTTTAGATTTGTTTCCCAGAGATGCAACAGAATGATTATCAGAAAGGTAAATCAGAAAGGCCTCTTCTTTACCTCATCCCTGGCTAAACAGAGTCACCACACACAGGCACAACCAACTCAACTGCTTGGGAAGAACAAGGTCTGTGTCAAGACAGACACTTTCAGTCTCAATAGCCTACTTCTATCCCACAAATTTATCCTTCAGGGAAGCTCTAACAGCATGGGGCAGTGACACCACAGCAGGCAGAGCAGAGCAGAGCTTTTCTCTCTGGTAGGGGTTGTTCTTATCAGAGGTTCTGCTTATCATTATTAACATATGTTATCTGAAAATTTACATTCCCATTAGCTACAGAAATAACTGTTGCAAGTTTATTACAGACTCTTGCATAAATCAGATATCCTGATAGCTCCCTGAGGATTACAGCTCACCTTGGGGAGAGATAGAGAGCTCGGAATGAGACAGGGGCAACCACAGCACCTGGTACCAGCCGCCCATGCCTGCAGACCACCCTGGGGTCCCATGGCTGTGGCTGACTGCCCTGGAAAACAGGGCACAGACACTTCCTTTAGCTACACACTTCCAGGCTTGGCTTCTCAAGATGGAAACAGCAGATGTCATGAGACCCATGAGGAGAATCAGCAAGGCTGAAAACTGAGCCCAGGTCTCGCAGGGCCATGGCCATGGGCAATGAACACCTCGATGCAGACGGCTGTGATTTCAGGTCATGTTCATCCCTTCCCTCCTCTCTGTGCTGCTGCATTTCCAGCAGCTTTTTCTTCTCTTTTTCTAACATTTTAATTGCTATTTTAAAGCACACTATTTGGAAAGAGAGTCTGGTACAAGGTGCACAGGTCAAATAAACATCACGTTTGCTTATCTTCCACAGTAATAAATTTTAAGGAAAAAAATAATTAGCCACAAACTGGAAGTGTTTTCTTTCAGCCTCGGGGACCTTTCAGCACCAGTCAGCTTTCTGCCTCTCCCTCTCATTAACATATTGGTAGATATAGATTAATTAGGCGAAAAGAAGTTAAACCGAATTTGAAAACACTGACCTATATTTTAGGTTGGCTGTCTTGGGAGTCCTCAGGGGGTTGTTCAGGCCTTGCTGTGTTGGGCTGTGCTGAATGTATTAGAATCTTTTTGTGTCACATTGCTCACTATCTGGGACATAACATTTAAAGATCTTAATCCCTGGGTCAGCCAACCCTCTCCTTACAGGGTCACCTTGTTCTCCCCCATGGAAAATCAATAGCCCAGAAACTAACAAATGCCTCAATTTGTAGGGTTACTGTAGCCCCAGGTCTCAGCTGTGATACTCTTCAGTCAGGCAACAGTTCGACGGAAGCTGCTGTGCTTTGTACCTGAAGGTATTTCTTTGATAAACAGCGCTCAGCACATGCACCTGGTCTAAAAATCTGTATTTCCCAATAACAAGGTATAAAATGAACCCTGAAAACCACCAAATCTGACTGTTAAAAGGTTACTCCCCAGGCATGATGGCATTCCTGTAAATCACTAGTGCTGAAGTGCAGGACTTTACAACACTGTTACTACAGACACAGACATTTATTGGGGTTTGAGACACTGGAAAGAGGATTCCCCTGCACATAAAATCACAGTGATTTATTTTAATGCATTTTTTAAGTAAATTCTTAACAGATGGATGGAGCACCAGAAGGGTGACACAAGGGAGTCAGCAGGTGGACAAAGAAGCCAAGAACAGACTGGCACTGATCAGATTATCCACTCCAAATACCTTGAGACAAGCACAAGCTGCCCACACAACAGGCTGCCACTGACCAGATAGACAAGCAAAAGTAGCGGGAAGCTGCAACACTCCCCAGCATCCTGTTCCAGACCCAGTTCCTTCACGGCGTGATGCTGTGCAGAGACCCCCGACAGCCCATCCCCACACACTCAGGGCTGGCAGGGCCACATGGGGGAACACGAGGGCTGGGGACCCCCAGGACCCACACAAGTACCTGCTGCCTCACAGGCAGCACGAGCATAGGCCCAACTTTGCATGAGTCTGTACACACACACACACGTGGTTTAAGGGTTTCCCATCGCTAATGTGTCCTCATGAAGGCTCCTGACAGAGCAAACTGAAACCAAATCATCAGGCTGCGTTCAGCTCTTACAAACAATCCTTGTAATTTTGCCCAAAATAAAAAAATGGGGTTTTCAAACAATTGTAAAGCTGGTGACCAGATATGCTGGTGTCTCCTGCTTTCTGACGTTACCTGCCCTGTTCAGCCTTGCACTGACTCCTCCAACCACCCCTGCCTGACACTCAGCTCTTACCCATGTGCAGATGACACTCCAGAGATGGGGCCTCACCTCAGTCCATACCTGCATCACCAGGTGAAGGGTGGTCTGGAGGGCTAGCCAGGATTCAGGTCTGTATCCCTGAAGAGCTGACTGGTTTGAAGTATATTCCTGACCTTCAGCCTCCCCTCAGGAAAAAAGGCTATGGCATGTTTAGATCAGGTTATTCCATGTACACGGTACACCATGATTCATATCAGGTCTCATTCACAGTTTTTATTGCCTTATCATCCCATTTCCCTACCGAAAAAAATAACTTCCACCTTCCCTGTAACATTATTTTTAAAAACTGAAGGAACACTACATGTGGCTCCAGAGCAGCAGAGCCCTTGTCCCCACTCGTAGCCCTTGTCATGGATGCTGGACTCAGGGAGGGACTCAGTGTATGTGAGACACAGCAATGGCCTGATCAAAGAGACAGAGAGACAGAAAACTCACAGTGCTAACTGCTCAAAATAAAGAGACTCAAAACCTGCAGAAGAAATCAATCTTCTGGATCTCTCTTCTGCTGTAACGATCATAGGTGTTGATGTAACAACTGCAAATAAAACTTCTCCATCAAAAATCTGTACTGAACACAGTGGTGCCTTTTAACAAGATCAGCCTGAGGGACAGCCCCTGTGTGCTACTCGTCACCTCATGTCTTCACAGCTGTCTCTTGACAGGCCCTTCTATAGCTGAACAGATTGTTTGTGATGTTCTAGAGGAAGAGAAGCCTTGACTGGTGAAACCAAAATCCTAGCCAGAACTGAAGGTTTGGTTTCTTTTCTCATCCTTGAAAATAATAATTTACTCAAAACACATTTCCAGAGATTATTACGTCCACGTTGCAGATCTGCAAAAACTTGAGGAGTTTTGCTCACCAGCAGAGAGGGAAGAGCTTCACACATTAAAATGCAACTGAAACGAGGTTTGGATATCCTATAAACATTTCCTGGATTAAATTTAGCCTGCTACCATGCTGTTCTTAAGGCAGTGGCACAGTCTAATAACAGTCAGGTTATTAGGTGGGATCGCTGTCACTCTGTGTTTGCAGTACCAAGGGCTGCAGAGCTGAACACCACAGCTTGGACCATCCCAGAGCGGGGCCACCAAAGACCCTCCCCTCACCTCAGCACAACTTTCCTCTAGAGTTTCCCAGGCAGAGAGAGGCTTGGGAACAGATCGCCAAATTGCATTTTTGGCTACACACTGAGATCATAAACATCTCATTTTGCAGCCAGATGAGAACCATTAAACACCAGCAAAGTCAGCTACAGACTGAGTGCTTTGTCTCATCAGGGCTAAACTACTGCTCATCATCAATCTTCAACGAGATGACCTGGTCAGTGCCCTTCACCCTTGTGTTTTGCAGATTTACTGCCTTCCCATGGCTCCTTCTCCCGGATTTTCTTTCCTCGGTTTGCTTTATTTTTCTTTTTTTTTAGCAGAAAAACTGGCCTCGGATGCCTAAAATGCAATTTTCAGCCACAAATTGTTCATTATTTTCAAAGTGATTGTGGCAACGTTCTCTGAGTGACAATAGAAATAAATAAATAAATAACACCTTTTCACAGTCCTGTAAGGACTGATTTTTCCCCTTGGCTGAGTTCTCTACATTCATTTATTGGCAATTTTCAGTGACCAAAGCACACATTGGCTTCAGGACACAGCACTGAGAGGTGTAAGCTGAGCAGGGCCAAACAAGGGTCAAAATGGGCCAAAATATTTCTGGCCAAAATTTCCAGAAAGGACTGGCTACTTTGTGTGGTCAGTTTGCAACTTTTTCAGCATGTCATTTCTCAGTATGTTTTGGGTTTGTTTGTTTGTTATTTATTTCAAAAAAATTTGGCTGCCCTCTTTGTGCAAGCAGCATTTCCACTAAATATGAATCATGAGCAAGTGTTTAAGATTAGCCTTAACATAAACCAAAGGACAGCCCCAGACACAGTGCAGCTGAGAGAATCAAGAGATCCTTCAGCATCCAGACCCCAGTGAAAGAGCCCCACGGACCTGCCCAGTCACTGCCACCAGTGCTGGTGTGGCAGTCACACTGGAGAAAGGATGCACAAGGAGGACAGATACGCAGGGAGGAGTAATGAATTTCAGTAAGTCAAGGAATAATTGACTTCTGGTATACCTGGAAAAAAATACATACAGCTCTTACCTGAGAACTGAGACAGGAGTTGCAAATCTTACTTGTTGTCACCACTTAGGGAAGAATTTGCCCGCCTGGCCTTTCAGAGGGGATAGAGAGGATCTCTGTGTCTGGGTCTGGAGGCACCACACTCACAACGCTCTTGTGGCAGGGACAGCGGGATCAGGGTGTTCCAAAACACACTCTGGAGGTGCAAGGAAAAGCTGTGCTGAAGAGTGCAGGCAGGAAGGAGCAAGGACAGTGTGAGCTCTTGCACATGATTAAATCGAAATCGCCCCCCCGTTGTGCCTGGGCGAAATGCAGCACCAACCCAGCGTCTGACTCCGCTGAGTTTTGAGCACCACAGCAGTTACATTGTGTGCACTGAGTGTTGGCTGGACCAACCCTTCCCAGTCCGATCTCTCCGTGGCTCCAAGCCTGTAGCCAGGTAACACAGGTAAAACAGCCCCCTCAGCCTGGGCTCAGAACGGTGGCAGAGAACAGCCTTCAGCTGGTGTGTGGCACGGGGGAGCAAGATGGCACAGAGGGAAAAGTCAAGCAGCTGTGCTGCCAAAGATAAGCTGCCAGGAGAGAAGTTCATCCTGGCACCTGCACTGTGCATGCAGGGAAGCAGGGAATGCTTGTGGGAGCCTGGAATATGCACCTTTGAGACGACAATCCTTCCAGCCTTGGAGATGTGTCTGCTGGGAATGCAGCCAGGGATGCCATTAATGAACTAGAGTTGAACACGTTAATGGTGGACACACCAGGGCACCATCCCTTGTCAAAAAAAAAAGAAAAAGAAAAAGAGAAAATTAGAAGGAAGAAACCTCTGTTACCGCTGTGATGGGCCAAAGCCCACCTCACCCAGCAGGACAACATGTGCTGCCCCTGCACTTTGCAACACAGCAATAAAAGGTTTTGTTCACAATGTGGGAGTCAATGACTGGAGATCACACTGCACAGTGACCTACTGTATGGAGTCCTATACTGCTGGCAGTGCCACTGGCACTTCGGGGTAGCCCTGGGTGGGCAGCGCACGCCGGGCAGGGGCTGTAGTCAGGGACTGAGGGATTGCAGCAAAGACCTGGCAACTTCCCACACAGCTAGAAGGGAGACAGAGCAGGAGCAAATTCCTGATACGTACACAGCTGCAATGTGTTCCAGCTTTTACGTAATGTCTAAATTCCAGCTCCCAGGATTCAGCATCCTGTCTCAGCAATAAGGACTAAAACTATTGAAAGTCATTAAAGAACTTGCTAATCAGTCTCTTAATTGAGGCTATCTGTTTCCCTTTACTCAGAGACAAATTAGGCAGGTTAAAGCAGCTCTCAGCAAACATCTGTTGAAGCAACTCAGAACTAATGACAAATAAAACTGAGTTCCCTTTGTGGTTGATTTTTCTCCCAACTGTACCTATAAACACGCTGTCAGGAATTGTCAATCCAAAACAACTTTGCAGCACATTCACATCCCCTCACACCATCTTAGAATCATAGAATGATTTAGGTTGGAAAAGCCCTCTGAGCCCATCGAGTCCAACTGCTAGCCCAGCACTACCAAGGTCACCACTAAACCATGTCCCCAAGTGCCACATCCACACAGTTTTTAAATCCCCGCAGGGATAGGAACTCCACCACCTCCCTTGGGTACTCTGTGCTAGGGCTGGACAAACCTCTCGGAGAAGAAATTTTCCCCAATATCCAACCTAAACCTCCACTGGCACAGCCTGAGACCACTTCCTCTCCTCCCATCCCTTCTTCCCTGGGAGCAGAGCCTGATCCCCCCCTGGCTCCACCCTCCTGTCAGTGAGTTGTAGAGAGAGAGAAGGTCCCCTCTGAGCCTCCTTTTCTCCAGGCTGAGCACCCCCAGCTCCCTCAGCTGCACCCTCAGCTCCATCAGACTTATGAAACCAGACTTTTCCCTGGCCCCGTTGCCCTTCTCTGGACACATTCCAGTCCCTCAGAACACAACCATTGGATCATGTTCNCACATCCACACAGTTTTTAAATCCCCGCAGGGATTTAAAAACCTTTGAGTACACCTTCCTGACAGCCCTTTGATCAAAGGTGGCCATAGACTGAAACGCTCTTCTCCCCACCTGAACACGTTCACTCGAGCACTTGCGGACACCAGACACCTTCCTTGCCTGGCACTGCCTGTCATCTCTTGGGCAGGTCTGTGGGGCAGCACTGGCGCATGGCCCTCCCGGGTCAGAACCAGAGATGTGAGGGCATGGAGCCTTAAACCACAGTGGGTGGGGAGCTGTGTCCCAGACACCAGTGTCGTGCTCCTTTTCTCTAGGGAAGCCTTCCCTCTCCACCCCAGCGCTGCCATGCTGCAGATGGCCCTGGGATGCTCTGGCCCTGGCCCTGGGATGCTCTGGCCCTGGGCTGCTCCTCACTCGGGCAGCAGCAGCCAGGCAGGTGCTGCAGTTGGCACTCGCCAGCTGGCCAGCAGCAGCCAATGATTTTTTTGAAGGAAAGCAGCAAAATCCCAATACCAAACCCAGTAAGAAAGCACAAGGCACCATCGGCACTGCTCAAGTGCTAATTGGTACCTCGGAGAGCTGGCTGCAGCTCACCATCTGGGCAGACCTTGGAGGCATCTCAAGCAAGGTATGTTCAGCACCACATGTCCCAGGCAAGGCTCTTCCCCAGCCTCAGCACCACCATCCCGCTCTGTGTGCTGGCTGGTGTCCCGGCACATCACCACGGACCTCCTTCCCTTGGAGGCAGCTGTCTCCAGATGTCAGTGAATTAGAGTCTCCTTGACACTGACAGACAAGTTGTCACAGAACTGTTTCTCTCTCTAAGGGAGCTGCAGGAGAGCTCTGCCCACAGAGCTGGCTCTTGACGAGTGGCCTGGGGTGTTCATTTGTTTGCTCACTGATTACTTTGCCCACTAATACCTTTGCTCCCCATACCTGCACTGCCGTGGTTGTGCAGCACCGGGGCCCAACGCGCCTCAGGGCAACAGCTATTCTGACAGTAAGAAACTCGAACATGCGCCAAGATCAGAGACCTTCCGCAAGAGATTCTCTGTTCAGCAGACAGCAATGCGAACAATGTTTCCCAGCCGAGGAGGAACTTCTGCAGCCCCCCCACCAAGCTCCAGACTCCCAGCAGCTCTCCTTCCCCGCAGGGCAGCACTGCCTCTTTCCCAGCGCCAAACATGGTGTGCAGAGCCAGCTCAGACAGCCAGCCAGGGCCAAGCCTCCACTGGGGGATGAACAATCCACTTGGGAACTCACCACTGTCGTCCATCACAGCTGCATGTCAAAGCCTGGCTTCTGAGGCAGTTGGGGTATAAACCTTGCCCATAACCCCTCCGATTTTTGAACTAGATAGACACCCAGCTTAAAAGAAAGTTGATGAAAACACTGATATTAATAGAAATTAAACATATTTCCATTAAAAGTAAGCCTTGAGAAAATCCCAGTGGGCACCTGACTGCCCTTCAGGAGGCTGTCACCTTTTACATCATGTCTCTCAGTGACAAGAAACATCTGCCTCTTTTAACACACTGGTACAAAGGCCCAGATAAAATTCCACAGAAGATGGCCAGAGAAAATCCCCATTCAAAGCTGAGTGGCTTTAGTGAATACCAGCCAATTGACCCAGAAGATCGCTGAGAACACCTGGCCTGCAGTCCAGTCCAGAGCAGTGGGGGTGAGCAGCCCAGGCACTGGGTGCAGAGTGACCCAGAAATCCAGCCAGAGCTCCCCTCTGCCAAATGGAATGAACTTATCATACTCACAGACTGGTAAACTGGGAATCTTATGTTTGGTTATTGCTGAAACGAGGTCATTCAAATCTCCCATCCATTACAGAACTCTGGCATTTACATTGTAATAACAGTTTTCCTCTTCCTTCCATGTTTTACGTGTGCAGATGGATCTGACACATGCTACTAAACACTTTTTTGTAGATGTAGGTTTCTGCTTGCTGGGTTTTTTTCCTTTTCAAGCAAGAAAGCTGCTCTATGGAATCTAATGCATGAGCTGTCTGTCCTCCAACTTCAAGGATGCCAAGTTCCCAAGCAAGAGCCATCAGGAAGCTTTCAACCCTATATGCTCCAAACAGAGCTTTTACATACGAAATGAAACAGAAATCCCAGCGCTGCCCCGGCCCAGCAGGGAGAGGGGAGGCTGTGGGCACGGCTGGCAGTGCTGGCACAGCACTGCCTCTTAGGAGAGCTGTGGGGAAGAGCAGGAGCCCAAAGCCCGAGCTGCAGCTGTGCAGCAGGACAGCAGCAAGGTGGGGATAGCTGTCCTGAGGGGAGCACGATCAGAGCTCCCTCTAATTGCACATGCTGGAGTTAACTGGGAGCAGAGACACTGGTCACAGTGGCTGGCACAGGCCCATCCCAGTGCTGCTTCTCAGAGTAGGGATTTCTCATCAGAGACCTCCCAAAGGAAGGAACTGCTTCCAGCACCTTCGAATCTGAGCCCAGAAAGTACTGTCTTCAGATGCTGTATTTGCTCAACAAGCACAGCAATTCAGAGGAGAATGACTCCCAAAACCAGCCTCAGCTCTTGCCAACCCATCCCAGCAATACAAGTCAAGAAAGTCCCCAGCAAACACACATTCAGGCTGGTGATCAAACCATGAGCTGAGCTCACCCCACCCTTTTCTGGGAGAACAGAGAGGGAAAGTGCTGGGAAATGGGGGTTCATCCCAATTCTATTGCCGCTCTGCAGGTTTGCTCAGAATCCATCCCTGATGTCCAGGTAATGGTGGGGGAATTGATGAGTGAGGGTTCAGGGACGTGGGTTCCTGCAGAGACAGGCAGAGCAAACCCTGGAGCTCTGCTGCAAAGTGCTCTGAGCTCCGAAATTTCGGGCTGAAAATAGGCCAGGAAAGGTGTTCCAGAGACACTGTGTGGCCCCACTCACAGACAGGAGTTCAGACAAGGAAGAGAGAAACACCTTTTCCTTTTCCTTTGATCTACCACCAGCAGAGTACCAGACTGAATTCATACTGCTGGTGTGTCCTATCCTCCTCCTCTTCCTCCTCCTCCCAGGTGCGAGCAGGTGTATTTGCTCACTTCAAACATGTCTCAGCAACATCCCAGGTTGACTGCACAGCTGAGACACACGATTTTCTCCAGCCAGAAGCTGCTTGGGCATATCAAACTGGGCAAAATAGTAAGACAAAATCCCTTAAATGGCAGAAATTCCCTAGTTGGAGTCTCTGACAGGTCTTATAACAGCCTCAGTGTCTGGAGAGTTTTGTATTATCATATTGTATAGAATATTGGATAAAGGGGAAAACAGGAGCAATAGTGAGGAAAATGAGACTGACTCAGAAAAAAAGCAGATTAATGATCAGAAAACTGAGCCAGCTAGATTTCAAATGTAAGTTTGGTTTAATTTCCCCTGTTCTCCAGACTCACAGGTCACAAACAGTGTCTCTATTTGATTATTTGAAATACTTGATTGTTAAGTTTTCCAGAAAAAGATGAAAAAAAACCTTAGCTCTACACTTAACCAAGACATATTCTTTTGCCTCCACAGTGAAAATGCACAAGATGGAAACAACCTGATTCAGCTCCAGCACAACACAGTAGCCATTTCACCTCCCACAGATTGGTAAAAGTAGTTTTGTCTCCCTGAGCTATCCTACTGGAATGATGGGGTAGACAAGCTGTGTCCATATCCAGTACTTTTGATGGCTAGAAAAAGTTAATTAGAACTTCTGAAACAATGAGACATCCAATTTTTGAAATATGATTCATCCTGCATCTGCACTACTCTCCCAAGGGTCATTTTCATAGTAAATTAATCTCTCTGATGTCAGACTGAAGTTATCAGCAGTGACACTGTGGCCGCAGAGGTGGCAGCAGCAGTGGCCGTGCTGCAGAGGCATGGGGGTGGTGCTGATGATATTGAGTCTGACAACACAAAAAATTAGCTTAAAATTAAAATAACTCAAATGACACCAAATGCAACAGAGGTTCTTTCAGTCCCTGGCTGTGTCTCTCTTCCTTCATCCTGGAACAGACGGGGATTAACATTGCTGGACTGCCCTGCACCACTCCAGAGGTGCTGCTGGAAAGTGCTGGAGACAGGGACAAAATCCCCTGTTCCCGCTGCTCCCAGCTGTGGAGACGGGAGCTTCGATAACTATTCCTACGACCTCCTAGGGAGGGAGGGGAGTAGAGGGTACACAACCAGCTGACACAGCCTCGCTGGACATGCACGGAGCCTGGTGCCTTCCCGTGGCTCAGCCACAGAGGAGACGGGCCCTGACACTGCTGAGTTAAACACGATTTTCTTTAGCTTGCCTTTAAGCACCAAGTATTGCAGCCAGAGCTCCTGAGCAATGTTCAGCTAGGACATTTCAGCAGTCACAGCATGCACTGCAAGCTGGGAAAATAAAATACAGCAAGTAGCTGTTCTAAGTCCTCCACATCCTTCGCCTCGGAAACCACCATTCTTTTATGGAGCTCTATGCCATTCCCTGAATACATCCTGGAAGTAATTTCATCTCCTGCCTGCTTGCAAGGAAGTTAGATAACATATCACATTTTTCGTGGCAAGATGAACTTCAGGACTGGGTTCTAACAAATATACTCTGGGACCTATACCCTCATTTCATATGCCATCAAAATTCTACATTTGACCAAATTTTTCCTTTTTCAGGAAGCACTTTTGCCAGGAAATTCATTAGCCAGGATTTGCAAAACTGGAGGGAAAAATCAATATTAGCACAGGAGAGCAAATTAATTTGCTAATTAATGCAGGGATTGGTGGTATTTTCTTTATCTCCAGTTATCACTGGCAATACACAGGATGTGGCAACTGTAGAACCTCAAAGACTTCAGCATCACTCACAAACGGGGCTGAAACTATGGCCAGGCGGGAACCTCGTTAATGACAGGGAGGCATTTTGCTGAAGAATCCAATATTAACACTCATTGAAAAAATGTGACAGTTACTAAGAAGACATGTGACTTTTTTCCTCCTGCATTTCCCATTTAACTGGAAGGCTGGATCCCCTTCTCCCTGGTTCCTACCTCTTCCCCGGCAAGTGGCACCGGATCCCTCCGACCTTCTCATGGTCTGCCTTGGTCAGAGAGGTAGTACCACCCTGGGCAGCTCCGTGTGACCCTGAGTTCGTGTTTCAGCTGCTCAGTTACCTGTCCCCCACCATGGGTACAGAGCCTGCAGCCCTGGGGTTGGCACTGTGTCCTGGCAGGGGTGGGGCGTGTGTCTGTCTGTGTGGTGTTATGAACCCAGCAAGTCAGTGAACAGACAAGGGTGTTGGGGGGTCCAACCTCAATGTGGTGCTCAGCAAAAACTGATCTAAATGAACATGAGTTGTAAACCTACAGGAGGTTACTGAGACATTGTTGTGTCTCTGTGGAGACACTCTTATTCAGAAGTAAAATTCCCATTTGCCTTAAACTTAATTCTCTTACAAATTGTACTACAGTAAAGTGGCAGCTTCCAGCCTTCTTAGGATTTGGGGGCACCCAAGAGCTGTTGAGGCGATGGAGCTGAGCGCCGCAGAGCTGCACAGTTCTGTGGGCAACTGGCTTCTCCTGGACTTGCTTTCTGAGCAAACCTGAGGGCTCCTGAAACAGAGCCTGGAAAAGGGCTGTCTGGGGTGGAGAAAAGCCACATTAGTGCTGCCTAGGGAAGTTTTTGCATTAAGAAATCTATGTTAACTGCTACTTTGGATATCTTCTCTCAGTGTCCCACCCCAGTGGCAGATCAGTACCCCAAGGCTAGTTGGCTTTTGGTAGGAAACCAGTAGACCCACAGCTCACTTCAGAAAAGCTCAGGAATTTACATTTTACTATTTTGGAACCCCTCCCAGCCATGCGTTTTCCCACTGCATTCATAGATCTTACACACAATGAAGACATCTACATTTAAATTCTGTAGATGAGAAGAGGATTCATAGTGCTGGTGTGTTACATCACACTGCCTCAGTAGCACTGGGAACCATGTTGGGAGGAAAGTCTGCCCCATCCATGCTGCTGGAAAGGTCCCGGCTGCACTGACAATTTAAAAACCAGTTTAAATCCTTGAGGCTGAGTGACTTCTGCACTCAGCAGGTGGGGAATTCACCTGAAGCAGCACAGAACGAAGCAGCACGTCCAGTCCTCCTTCCAACCAGTGGTCAAGGGCAGTTGGACAGGGCTTGGAGCAACCTGCTCCAGTAGAAAGTGTCCCTGCCCATGGCAGGGGGGTGGAGCAAAATGACCCTTAATGTCCCTTCCAATCCAAGCCAGTCTATGATTCTATGATTCTGTAAACCAGAGACATCCAAGCAGCTGTGCCAGCCATCCTCCAAGGGTGACCAAGCACTCAGCACCATGTTCGAATCATTCTCTGCTCCTGAGACAGACACACACCCACCAGAGCCCGAGAGCAGCCCTGCCATCCACCACTGCCCTCCTCCCGTAATCACAAAACAAACTATGCAACAAAATAAATGAGGTTGGTAATTTGTTATCTTTTTGCTGCTCCAGCAGCATGCTGAGGGTTGTAAATTGGGCGCTGTATTAAAAATGACAGAAACACTTTGGGTCCTGCACTGAGAGAGGGATTTCACTGAGGTCATTGTGCATCTCAGCACCTGCTCAGAGTAACGAGGTGGAAGGAAACAGCAACACAGAGACACTGAGAAGCCACAATGCTGCTCAATAATCCACAGGAACAGAAATCAGAGGGAAATGGTTATGTGGCTGCAGTGTGTATTGGAGCAGGGTCCTGACAGTGGCTGCAGGGCAGGAAGACAAGGTGAGGTGGCACTGGGTCCCCAGGCAGTGGGCAGCAGGTAGCAAACAGACAGCAGAGGGTAGTTGGCAATGGGCATCCTGAGGAAGCCACATCCCCATGGGGATCCATCCTGAGCTCCACTGCTGCTCTTGGAGGAGCATCTCTGAGCCATCCTCAAAACAGTGCATCACCTCTCTGAATGCACTGTGTCACCCTGGACCAAGGGGCACAAGGAGCTCATGAAGAGAGGTTGTCAGAATCATCACCTGCACAGCACCTTGGGGCCAGGGAGCAGAGCACCCAGGGCCTGCCAAGGGCAGCAGGAGCACAGCAAAAGGGAACATAAGGACAAAATCCTGGCAGGCCGGGAGGATGTTGGGACTGCAGAGCAATACAGCCGTAACGATCCGATGAGCCCAGAAAGCAATAACTGAGGAGCTGCCTGTCTGAAACACACAGAGCAGCAGCTCAGACACTGCTTGTTTATGAAGGTTTGCACTTCCCAAAGGGCATTTCTCGGGGTGATCCCACGCTCTAAGGCAGGATTACCCTCCCTCCCTTCATTCTGCTGAGCGCACAGCCCTGGATGAATTATTGAACTCCTCATTTGCTGCGCTCTGAGTAATAGCAATCTGTGTGCTGAGAGGACAACCTGCCGATTCCTCAATTTCTGTGTGCGTTATTAAAGTGGTGCATCGAGTACACACACATCAACAGCCCACGGAAAACCCTGTTTGCTGTAGACTCACACATTATGCAAAGCAAAGAAATTATTACAAAGAGGGCTTCCCCCCATTTGTTATCAGGTTCAATTACTGGGACACTTAACCTATTTTACTGTTCATCTCCTTCTTGCTCCACATGAAAGCTTTATTGCCAGCACTACAATCATATAAATATAAGCTAAAGCCTGAGACTGCTGAAGAGTTTTGGTTTCAGAGCTGAAGTAGAGGAGCACAGCAAGAGTTACTGAATGGGAAGGAAGCCAGTGTGCACTGTGCTGCTGGTGGATATATCTCCAATGCTATTGCAGGGGACAAATTAACCCCTGGATTTAATTGAAGGTGAAAATTTTGATACAGCTTTTCTCATGCCAGCACAACACAGAGAGGCTCAGCGTGCCCCGTGTCCCCCAGCACTACACAGGCAGCTCAGTAGGAGGGTCTATTCTTGTTTGTATTTGCCTCTACCAGTCACACATAGCCGAATGGCTGATAAAATATATGGCCACATCTAATTTCTTTCCAGGAATCCAAAAGAAATTTTCAGGCACTTAGCAAGAAGCAGGACTGCATTGAAGACACCTCCCTCCCCTGCCTGCAGCATATGAACACCACACCCCCAGGCTGCTCACCTTGTGCCCCACAACAGCCGCTACAGGGGGTCCACACGGATGGGTCAGCCCCAGGCTGGTTTTGTTATCTGGTGTAGGTTGGCAATTAACCATATCAGACATCAGCAGCTCTTTATTAGTACTAGTTAGGAATGGTCACTCTGGCTTGGTCCTACATAAAACAAATGCATGGAAAAACTTCAGAAAACTCATCAAAGTAGCACCAAAATTTCCACCTGAGTTTGTGACTTATGTGCTGCTCCTTGACTCTCTTATAGACTTAATTCTTTCAAAGATTTAAACAGACATTTAATGAAGTGCATTCAAGGGAAGCAGTCAGGAGGGGACTGAGAGACATGACTAATTTTGGACGTGCAAAACACAGCTGACACTCACGGGATTGCTCATGTATGTCATGTCAATCCCACGTGCAGGAACCCTGCTGGATCAGAGCAACACATTAAGTCCCAGCTGTTCAGATCAGTCCTGCTCCTAAGGATGCTCTGACCAAGGATGTGGTGCAGGAGCTACCTCAGCCTAACAAGGTACCATGGGCTCAGCTGAGACATGACCCACACAAAATATATGAAAACTTAAATTTGAAAGGGAAATTTAATGAGATAGAGATGCCATCAGGAATTAGTAAAACTATTCATATAAAATCAAATTTTTCAGTATGCTTACTCAATCACACTCTGTCTTTACATACACAGAAGAGAAAGATCTACTTGTTTGTTTGACACTTCACTTTTCAAAGAGTAACATTATAAGTGAATTGATAAGTAGTGAAAGCATTAACTGTCATTTAAAGATTATGACTCTGGTGCTCAGTCGCACAATTAAATTTAATGTTTGTTTCTCTGTCTCTGTGAATAATGATAAGATTTTCATGAATACCTAAGCAGTGACTGATAACTTGAGGACAACTGCTCTGGGTGGCCAATGCAATTCATTACTGGCCATGTCATTAAAACTAAACTTGCAAATACCTTAAGTGACCTCAAGTGACCTCTTGCTTAGGCAAGAAGGTAACGTTTAGGTGTGATTAAATAAACATATATAAAACTATCCCCAAACCAGGTCACCCACAAAAAAAAAAAAAAAAAAAAAAAAAAAAAAAAAAAAAAAAAAAAAAAAAAAAAGAAAAGAAAAATCAGAACTCATTTGAATAATACTGAAATGTAAAGCTGCATTCATTTTTCTTGTGTGTTCTGTGATGGGCTGCAATAAAGGTGTGATTACACCCAGAGATACAAATTTATAGTTCTCATTTCTCCATAAAACAGGCAGGAAGGCATTAATAACAACTGAGGATCAATCAAAATCAGGAACGCTTTCTGAAAAGGGGATAACTGAGAAACAGAAAACTCGACGCCTACAACAAATGATTCTTAAGGGAGAGACATTATTTCTAAAATATGTTGACTGTTATCTAATTAAATAGAGGAAAGCATCCCAGTGGCTGGACTCCCAGAACCCATCGCAGTTGTTGTTCAGAAGTGCTCATTAGCAGGAGGAGCCGTGTTGTGTTAGAGCAGCGTGTGTGCCTGTGTGCCGTTCCAGAGGAGCTCAGTGGGACTCAGTAACATTCACCCCTTGGGACACAAAGAGCATCTCCAAGGGGAGCAGATTTTGGAGACTTTGGGCTGCATAACCGGACGAATCATTTAACAGGGATTGTTTCTCTCACTCACATTGGAATGTTTGGAATGTCTGTGGAATATATAACTCACTGTTTCTATCAGTTACTTAACCGTCCTCAGTGTTGTCTCAGACGTCTGGATGAAACCATCAGTCTCCGGTAACGACAGCAATGATCGCCCTCTCCCCTGGTCTGCCAGGCTATGTTCCACCAGTCCACACAACAGTCCCTGACAGCCCTGGCTCCAGCTGGGGCTAATGAGAAATTAAAGTGACCCTGACAACAGGAAGAGGCTGATCAGATTTAAGTCAGGTCCGCTGTAATTGCGCTGGGCTAATCACCAGGCTCCTCCCAGCAAAGCTGGGGTTCTGTTGCACTCCCTGTGCCTGGTCCTGTGCCTTGCACAGCAGGGCTGCTGCCACATCCCACAGGAACCAGGCCCTGGTGTAATGCTATTCCTGTCTGGTTTTCCAGTCCTTCTCATTTTGCTTTCCATTCTTTTTCAACATCACATCCCTGTTTGGCCTGACTTCACAGCAGAAAACCACCATTCCAAACATGGCTTAGCACTGCCATGCCTGTTGAATCCATGGAACACTTCTTTGATCACCTGAATTCTCGGGGATCCAAACTTATTTAATGTCCCTGGGAGATTCAATTAGTCAAGGTGGTACAATACGTGATCTACAGGATGTGACTGATGTTAAACTGACTACAAGATAATTAGATGCTAATGTCACCATTGTGTCAGGATGACACGAATGTCACCCTCTGCCACATCTGTGTAATTTCTGAGTGACTGAGGTGTCGCTTTGGAGGTTGTTTAAGGCACCCTGATGACATGATTGCAGGTTTGCCTGTGCAGGGTGGGCTGTTTGGGTGCAGGCAGACCACACGATCCCTGCAGGGGCTTAAGGCTGTCTCACCTACCATGTCACAAAGCCAACAGCCAAGGGTGAAGACATGAATTCTGGCCTCAACCATGTTAATTAATGTCCCCCTGAAGAATGAGGGCACAACCTGGGATATTCTCCTACGGAGCCTATTTAGAAGCCAAACAAACACAGAACCCCAGGATCCCAGACTGGTTTGGGTTGAAAGGGGCCTTAAAGCTCATCTTGTTCCATCCCCTATCATGGGCACAGACACCTTCCATTAGACCAGGTTGCTCTAAGCCCTGCCCAACCTGGCCTTGGACACTTCCAGGGACAGGGCAGCTGCAGCTTCTCTGGGCAGCCTGTGCCAGGGCCTCTCCACCCTCACAGGGAAGAATTGCTTCCCAATACACCATCTATCCCTGCCCTCTGGCAGTGGGAAGCCATTCCCACTTGTCCTGTCACTCCAGACCTTCTGAGCTCTCTTCTGGGCCATGTTCCAAGGAGGATTTGGGTGACAGCTCCTTGCCCTGAAACCCTCCTCTGGGTGTTCCGCACACCCACAGGTCTCCCCACTGGCTCCAGCCACAGAACCCCAACGCCAGTCCCAGCCAGGGGGAAATGGGGAAAGCCCAGACAGCAGCAAACACCTGGTATGACAAGGAGAGGCTGTTCACAAGGAATTCCACACGATCAGCATGGACTTCATGTGGGTAATTCCATCTCTGACTCCTCAGAGAAGCAGCCCAACATTTCAAGGCTGCAACAAAAGCCTTCAATGGCCTCTGCAGCATCTGGACCAAGACCAGCTCTCATTTCAGGTGATGTAATGAGAGGGTAAATGAGAGTTCAGCACCCACCACGCATCCATCCCTTCTGCTTTTATGAGATCTGATATGTAAAAACTGTTCTCTTCTCTACCACAAACCCAAAGTCATTTTAATCTCAGCTGGATCTTATCAGTCATGCTGTACCTATCAGCTCTTTGACACAGAATCAAAGAAAATGCTCAAAATAAAAGTAGACAGACATACTCTGAGAGAGGAAGAGGTTATCTATAAAATATTATGAACTTTAAATGCCCAAATATATTCCAGAATCCCCTTTCTTTTTTAAAATAAAAAGTTGTTGTAGAGGGATGTCCAGTTCAGAACAAAGATCATCAGGAGAAGCCCCATGGCCTAACGCCAACCCATTCCTACCTTCCCTGGCCTTGAATTTAATTGGGGAGTCAATATTGGTCTTGGTGTTTTAATTATACTCTGAGAAGTTTCTTAGGTAGGGACATTTAGAAGGGATATGGGCACTTAGAAGTGTCAGGGGCATTTAAAAGTGTTAACAATCTCTGTCCTAAAAGAAACCATTTTCCTGTGGTCTGTGAGATCTGGGCATATACACCTGATGTTTCAATGCCTTGTGCTGGGAATGCTACAGACAACCCAACACTGGAAGCAAAGCTTTTAAAGCATCAAATGGTTGAATTCTGACCAGCAGAGGTCAAGAAAATTAACTTTTTTTCTTTCTGCAGCTGCGTCAGGAGTTAACTCTGAGTGTGAGTTCAGCACTGCCTTCCCCAGCATGCACGAGTGCAGGCACAGGGCCAGAGCGTCCCCTGCCAGCTCCTGTCCAACAGCTCCAGGCCCCAGGGACGTGGCCTGTGCCTGCAAACCCCATTTATCCACACAAGTGACCGGTTAGGTACGTAATTGCCACTTTATATTCACTCTCAGCTGGAGCTTTTGAGTGCTGGGCATGTTCAGAGGCTTGACACTAAAACATGCAGAGCAGTGCATTAAGGCATCAAAAAGGGTAACTTAAAAGTCATTGCCATGGCTACATGACAACTTATTTTGCAGTATAATATGTCCTATGAAATATGTATGATCTTATTTAACATATACCATTTGTTTTTAACATTTCATTTCTGATAATAGCCTTTTAATGATAATCATGGTCTTTTAATGCTTGTAACAATTAGACTCTTACAAATCAACATGTTTTATGTTAAATATGATGAAATCCTTTAAAAATATTTATTTTCCCCTGCACTTTGATAGGTGCTTTGCTCTTTTGCAGTATCTGGAATCTCTTTAGAGCCACATTAAAAAGCCTTCCTGAAGCCTCATTTCCTTCCCTGGCTGCCAAGGGCTCCTCATGCCTCTTTCTTCTTCCCTTAAGGATGAGATAAAGAGGAAAAATCAAGCATCCATTGTTTGCATCTAAAATGTAATTGATCACATTCTTCATCTTTTTATTAACCAGAAATCATTACGGGACTAAATCCTGGCAATGAACTTGTAAACAAGGGGCTCAGAACAGCAACACAACACTGAAGCTGTTCCATACGCCGTCAGCTCCCAGCCTCGTCAGCTCCCAGGTGTCCATAAACCAACAATAGCTTTTTGTAGACTTTGCTATTTTTTGTTTCAGAGCCAGCTTTTTAGGCTACGACTTCCCATTCTTTGAAAAACATACATCCTTTAGTCTTTCTTGGTAAAAAACATTGACAGCTTTTGACAAGGTCATATATCCAGAAGGGAAACCTCATCGTTCATTCAAACTTGCAGTGCCCTGGATTACACAAGGAGGTTTAATTGGACATCTAACACTTATTCACCCATTTCAACACAGCTTCATTAGACATTTATTAAGGACAGGACTGGGAAAAGAGAGAATTATTCGTAATTCTTTTTATTTTTTCCTAATTTTAAAGAGAAAAGTAGAGGCTGCGAAAGTATTTCCACCTGTCTGCCCACCAACATCGACCTGACCCATCTCCTGTGCTGGTCACACGAAAGAAAAATTCGTATTTTTTTCACTTAAATAGGAGATTCAGCAAAAAGTTTGAAATGGGCAGCTCTGTGCCTCTTGCCTCCCTCCTGCCTGCACCCCTGGAGTCTGCCCTGCATACCCTCCACAGCCAGGATGACCAGGAGACAGAAGGAGCCTCTCAGCCTGTCCTGAAAATGGCACATTTGGTCAATGTATGAACCCATTATCATGCATCCATAGATATTTTAACATTTTCAATTAAGAAAAACTCAGCTTAAGCAATAATTATAGCAGGTCCCCTCTCTACAGTAACAATGCCAGGAGAACATTATCACCGCTGCTTGTGGCAACAACTTGAACAAAAACGGGTTAGAGGGGAAAAAAACATAATTAGGATGAGACATGCATGCCTGACTCTGAAAGAAAGATTTTTTATGCCTAATGCATTAGGGAAATTGCTCGAGAAGGGCTCAGCGAGCCCCGGGCTTATCTGCCCCATTCAGGATGCTGCACGAGGGCCCCGCTGGCCGAAGGAGCCCCACGGCTATGGACTAACAGCGGGAGCCACAGCAGCACCAGACTGACATCCCCTCTAAGCAGACATATGAAATACACCTCACCTTATCCACGAGGGATTCTCGGGAAAACAGAGCTGGGGAAGAGCACAAGCATCACCTGGAACCCAGCCTGCCCCGAGGTTGCTCCAAGCCACTCCCTATGTAAACAGCAAGAAGGGGCAGCAGTTGGCTCTCTGGGTGACTGGGAGCACCAAAGAGCCCCAAAAGCAGAAGAAAAACTCTCTTCTTTCCCTGTTTCCTTCCCTGTCTTTGAAGGAAAAAATTCCCCAAAGACATTTGTTCAACCAGTAGACAATAATATATTTGTAACAAATAAGTGCAACAGAAATAACAATGGCGTATTAAAGAAAAGAAGTGCAGTATTGAAAAGGGAAAGTGCTGGCAATGAACAGAAAATAAGAATATTGAAACTGCTGCCAAGAGCAGTACAAAATAATCACTCCTGTCTTCCTGCATCATCATCACTCTTCAGGGAGCATACCTTGAGAATGAAAAGCACACTACGTTTTGTTACAAATCTCTTGTTTCCATACAAGTACAAAGCTAAAAGGTCAGGCCATAGTGTGTGCCAGGAGTCAGTGTTGGGGTCCCTCCAGGTCAGGGCCAAGGTGACCCCTGGGGCTGAGCCACAGCCTGAACCCCCTGCACTCAGCACAGCAACCCAAGGGGGAGATCCTCAGGTGGCTTAAAATAGCCACAACAAAAATTCCAAACATTAAAAAAAAACAAACAAGGGGGGGAAAAAATAACCCAAAACATTTCTCAGATGCATTTTCTTCCAAGCAACTTGGATCCAATCCTTTCTGTATCATTACTTTTAGAGTAAATTCTGGGTCACAGGCCTTCATGTTCCTGGGGGAACAAACCAGCCCCACACCCCTATGTTGCTCTTTTGTGTTTCAGGCCCAAAAAACACCCTACAGTGAGAAACAGAGATTTTCTCCCAGTCACTGCACAATCCACTGGAGTCTTTCTACTGAACTCCTCCATTCTGATTCTCACTAGCCAATTCTTGAAGGACTGACTAACCTTAGGACTGAGTTACCGAATATATGGTGATTATAAAAAAAATAGAAACAAGGTACACAGCCTTTTAAGGATCATACACTGGTCTTCTGCAAGTGTTTCCTTAATACTTAATGAAGATTTTACTTTGGTTGGGGTTTGGTTGGGCTTTTTTAAGAATGACTGAATATATGGTGCCATCTCCTGGACAGTATAACTTAATCCACCAACAGTTAAGTGTTTTCCCAAAAAACCTGGAGAGGAAATTGGCTTAACTTCCTTACAGTTCATAGAATCCCAGACTAGGTTGGGTTGGAAGAGACCTTAAAGCTCATCTTGTTCCACCACTGCCATGGGCAGGGACACCTTCCACTATCCCAGGTTGCTCCAAGCCCTGTCCAACCTGCCCTTGGACACTTCCAGGGACGGGGCAGCCACAACTTCTCTGGGCAACCTGTGCCAGGGTCTCACCACCCTCACAGGGCAGAATTTTTTCCTAATATTCCATCTAAATGACTCCCCTTGCAGTTTAAAACCATTCCCCCTTGTCCTATCACTATCTGCAAATCTAAAAAGTCACTCTCCTTCTCTTTCATAATCCTCTTTAAGCACTGGAAGNTCTCCTGGACAGTATAACTTAATCCACCAACAGTTAAGTGTTTTCCCAAAAAACCTGGAGAGGAAATTGGCTTAACTTCCTTACAGTTCATAGAATCCCAGACTAGGTTGGGTTGGAAGAGACCTTAAAGCTCATCTTGTTCCACCACTGCCATGGGCAGGGACACCTTCCACTATCCCAGGTTGCTCCAAGCCCTGTCCAACCTGCCCTTGGACACTTCCAGGGACGGGGCAGCCACAACTTCTCTGGGCAACCTGTGCCAGGGTCTCACCACCCTCACAGGGCAGAATTTTTTCCTAATATTCCATCTAAATGACTCCCCTTGCAGTTTAAAACCATTCCCCCTTGTCCTATCACTATCTGCAAATCTAAAAAGTCACTCTCCTTCTCTTTCATAATCCTCTTTAAGCACTGGAAGGGGCTCTAAGGTCTCCCCAGATGTTTCTCTTCTCCAGGCTTAAGATCCCCAGCTCTCCCAGCCTGCCTCCAGAGCAGAGGTGTTCGAACCCTTGGAGCATCTCCATGGCCTCCTCTGGACTTGCTGCAGCAGCAGATCCCTCCTCTGGGATCTGCAGCACGTCCTTCCTGTGCTGAGGATCCCAGGCTTGGGCACAGTGCTCCCTGCAGTGCTGGAAGGATGCCCGGCCCTGGAGCACCCACTCAGCCTTTCCAATTAAAAGAATGCAGCTTCTTCACACTGGAAAAAACCTGTTTACTACAACTAGAGACCACATGGAGCACATGAGAGACGTGGTAACAGGGTCTAGAACCAACCAGCACTAACAAAAGCACGAGGTTTGATGTAGTAAAAACTGCTTACAGAAAGCAGAGCTGCCTACAGCTGTCTCTGCAAGCTCAATGTGTCTGAAAGGACAGCACTGGGGAAGAAATAATCCTCTCTGTCATAGAAATTTAGGAAGGAAACAATAGAGGATGAGGCACAAAGATGGAAAAGTACAAAGGGAAGTAAAAGGAGTCCTTCACTGGAATATCCATTGCTGGCAACTACAGCAAGGAGGTTACAAAGAGAATTCAGGTCAAAGTATCCATGAAAGATTTGTTTTGGCAAATATTCAGTGTCCAGCCCAGCATGACAGCAGAAGGGGCACCAAGAGACCCTGGCAAATGCCTCCATGGCAAATGTCTCACCCGGGCACCATGGCAAAGTAATGGCGATGCCCAGCAGGAAGAATGCCAGGGAAGTCTCACCGTGAGGCGCACACTGGGAAAGCACCACCCTGTTCAATTCCACATGCAGACTGGGACCAGAAGCAAGGGAATTCCAAAGCAAGATTTAAGAACAAATCTTCTTATGCTGCAGAAGAGCAACATGCAGAGAGAGAATATGGACTGATGAGAGCAAGGTCTGGACAAACATCTGGCCTAACCCTCTTTAAAAAGGGAATTATCCCTGCAGCACTGGACAGCTGGGACACACTAGACATGATTTAGCCTTAAGATATCATTACCAGGTAAGCTGATTTACTGGAAAGATGAAGACAAACTCTGGTCTGGACAATTCAAGGAAAAATATGACAAAGAAAACTATCATGAGCAAGTAGCTATTAACAGGCAGAGTACAGAGATTGATTACCTCTGAGCATGAAGGGTTCTGGAGAGCTCGGCCCTCAGCAAGCTATGCTGTCCTGGCCCTGCACTGGCAATGGGAAGGACAACCCAAATCCTCCCATGAATCTATGAGAGTCCTGCTCTGGAGGATCATCCCTCGCTGCCCAAACCAGGGAAGAACAGTCTCCAGCTGTTCCGAAGGAATCATGGCACTCACCAGAATCACCATCTCTTGCCTGCTGTGCCAGCAGCACCCCATGTTTGTCACCATCCTGTGTTTGTCACCACTGGGAAGTCCAAGCTAAGGACCAGCCCCAAGATGCCAAGGGGGTAGATGCAGGATGCACAGGGAAGGGCTTCAGTGGCTGACATGAGCAAACCATAAAAGTTAAAAAGCTGACTTACGGTTATGACTATTTCTCACTGAAAATTAGTTGAGCCTGTCCTTCAGGAAGCTGTAAGTGACTTTGTACTCACAGATACAGCTGCTCAGGGGGATTCCATTCCAGTCCAGTTCCCACAGGCAGCAGGTCAGGCTGAAGACTGAAGAGTACAGAGGTAGTGGAGGTGCCCACCTGGCTGCACCCCTGCCCCTCCGAAAGCCACAAAATCCTCCAAGAGCTGGTGCTGCACTCCATGAAGCCCACCAGACCAACCCAACACAGCCCCCAGCAAGCTCCAGTCCCCGAGGCCCCCAGAACTGACGCCTCGATCACCTTCACTCTCCAAACCCCACCAGGCTGACCCCCCGGCCAGCTCACCCACCCCAAAGAAGGGGGAAGGCAGCCCAACAGCCAACCTATGATAAAACAGCTCAGCTTATCTTCAGACTGTTTTATATAAATAAATATATATATACACTTTTTTCTCTGGGCTTATTTTATTTATTTCCAGCAGGTATCAATGTCTGTTTAATTCAAACATACTGCCCCATGGGACTCATTAGCAGTTTAACAAACTGCCTGGGTATAAACACATGGCAGATAAAAAGACAGAATTTTAAAATACTGTATGTATGCCTACAAAAATAATCTGGGTGAATGATGAAAGGTGTCAGGGAAGTGCTCGACCACATCAAACAATGAAAACATTCCTGAGATGGGCTGTTTAAATATTAAATAAATACTCAGAACTTCTGTAAATGTCAAACAGCAGAAATGATGGAATGCTATTTTTCCTAATCTGTTCCCACTGTAATTATGGACTCTATACTCCAGCTAAAAAGATAATTTATCTTGTGCTGAGCATTTCAATTGCTTTATCTCCAATAAATTGCAGATATTACCTTCGATGGGTAACTAAGCCCAGCACAGGAGCTCCAGGCACAGCTGATGTGCCTGGAAAATACTTAACATTTGTCTTAATTTTTTTTTTTTTATAAAGTGTTTTATCTCTTTTTTTTGTGAAAGGTTTTTTACCAAATTACGTATTACTAAAAAAATTAATTTATTCCATTCAGAAAGACTAATTTTTTGGGGGGCAGCTGTTTACAGGCAAATATTCCCTTTTTTTATAATAGCACCTGCATAACAATATATATACCAATATCTAGTACTACACTAATAACAACACATATAAGTTATCTTTCCATGAGCTGATCAGGGGCCTGGAGGAGGGTTCCTGTGTCCTTGCCACCAGCGTGCAGTGGGAACATTTCCCCAGTGACACAGATACACAGATAATTTATGCAAAATACACCGAAAGCATGTGTGAGAACCGGGAAACTAATTAAGTAGAGACGGCGCTAACGAGGGTTGGCAGCCAGGAACAACGGCTGTGCCAGGCGTGGGGACAGAGGGGAAGGGAGAACACATCCGTGGGAATGGAGCAGGGCCGGGCACTGCCAATCCTGGGCACAGAATGCCAGAACCATTTAGGTTGGAAAAATTCTCCAGGACCGTTGAGTCCTGCTTTTGACCCATCACCACTTGTCAACTAGACCAAAGCACTGAGTGCCACACCCAGTCGTTCTCTGAACACCTCCAGCAATGGGGACTCCACCACCTTGCTGGGCAGCCCCATCCAATGCTTGACAATTCCTTCCATGAAGAAATTGTTCCTGCATGGCACAGCCCAGAACAACACCTGTTCCTATTTTGCAACCTGAACCATGTAGGCATTTCCTCCCACTTTTATTAAGCATTTAAAATCCAGTTCTAAGAAAAAGGACCAGTAAGGGCACAGATTTGCAGTACTTATCAACGCATTTGATTCATCCTGAAACACCAGATATTTACTGTTCTGTGTGGGATTACGGAAAATCTGAGCTAAATCAGAGACTACTCTGTAGTAATTGGTTTTTGTTGCTGTTTCAGTCAGGCAAAGCTGAGCAGCAGGTTTGGTGTTACAGGTCCACCGCTGCTGAGAACAAGTGGTTTCTCATTGCTCCTCTGTGAAAGGTCAGTTCAGATTGTAAAAATTACATCAAATCTCAGCACTTCCATAAATATTCAGAGGCTGAGCATGCTCCATCTGAGGTGCCAGGACTCAGGCTCTCAGTGGGCAGCACAGGTCACTGCTGCTCATACCACAGGTGTGGGAAACCTCTTCCTAGGAGAGACACACAATTTGATGGGATTTGGTGGAATAACTGTGCTCAGAAACAAATGCCTGTGCTTGTTTTATTACTGCGTTACTCTAGCAAAGCAGGAAGTGAAAGGATACCTGATTAGGGATAAATCTAGATTGGATTGTGTCCTGTGCAATCACAACAGTGAGGTGCCAGTGCTGTGAGGGCTGTGTCGGAGCAGCACTGACAGTGGGTGGAGAGGGGGCCCCTGGGAGCGCTGGGTCCATCTCCCCAGTAAAGAGAGAGAGGAACACACTGCACAACCCACCGAGGGGCCTCAAAGATGAAGAGACTGGAGCACCTCTGCTCTGAGGAGAGGCTGGGAGAGCCAGGACTGCTGTGCTGGAGCAGAGCAGGAACAGCGGATCTCAACCGACATGTACAGGTACCAGCAGCAGAGAGCCAAGGAGATGGAGCCAGGCTCTTCCAGTGGTACCCAGGGCCAGGACCAGAGGCCACAAGCACACACTGGCACACAGGAGGGTCCCTTCCACACCAGGAGACATTTTTTCACTGTGAGGTGACCGAGTACCACAGGGAGGTGGTAGAGTCTCCACCCTCAGAGATACTCAGAACCCATCTGGACATGGCTCTGGATGGCCCTTCCTGAGCAGGGGACTGGTCCGGGTGACCTCCAGTAGTCCCCTCCAACCTTAACCAGTGTGTGCCTCTGTGACAATCTCCTACATGTAGTCTCTGTTTTTATCAGACTTTTCCCAGAATTCTCAGAAGGGTTCTTTCCTCTGTTCACAGAGTTCATTTTTTCTTAGAAAGGAATGTTCTGCCTGGTGCACTCCCTGGTTCCAGCTGAGTGTGCTCCCCCTCGGTGTCCTGTTCTGGTTTAACAGTGTGGCATGAGCAGTTTTTCCTATCACAGGCTGGAGCTGTGCTTTGACTGTTAATTCCTTTATCCTGATCTCTGACATAACATCTTCACATTCAGGTAAAGGAATCCTACTGTAACCACTGCCTCTGTGACTATTGCACAGGGTAACAGAAGAAGCAGTGCTCAGAATAGGAATGAAGGGAGTTAAATGTTTTGTTGCAGCTATAACTAAGTGAACCACCGCGTGCAAACATTTAACATTACTGAAATATCTAGTCTGAAATTTTAGAAAATTTTAAAAATCCCTGTTTAAACTCTTCAAAGCTTATTTAACATACCTCAGGTGCTGTCAGCAATGAAAACTCGGTGCAAAAGAGCAGAGGTGTAGTTCCAACAGAACAGATTATGGTCCTTACTGGAGTGAGTCAAGAGTGCAAGTAAGGATAAAACAGATCTTTGTGGTGTGCATTGCTCTGATTAGGGCTGTTATCACCTGCATCACAGCAAAGTCTCACACGGAGAAAGCACAGTGAAGCTTTCAATGTTTTTTTCTTAATCTTCTCTGTCAGCAGTTAACAATCATGAAAAACTATGGATTTGTTGTAGCTTTTTTTCTAACTTCATAAACTCTTTTTTTTCTCTCCAGTAACTCCTATAGTGTTTACACAGCTACTTTTTATTGTAAGATTTGTGTATAATGAGATCTTATAAAGAGAAACCCTCCTGTCATTCCCATCCATTTGTATTTGGTATCTGTAATACCAGTAAACTCTGAATTCAGATGGAATTTGCAGATGAAAAACCACAATATCACAGGGCAAGGAACCGCAGCCGGAAAAACCATCAGCTGTGCGACTCCTGCCAATTGTTAACAGATAAAACACACGGTGATGCCTACGAGTTCGGGTGAGGTCCGCTTACCAAATCGTAGCCCTGCTCCGCGCTCACCAGCGCGCCCCGTGTGCTCCAGATGAGTTCGAGGAGGTACTGTGGGCAGGGCAGAGTTAAGCGGGCGAGTTCTTGCGCGATTAGGATTCTGTTCCTAACTGGATTAACAACCCGGGCATCCAACTCCTCCTGCCCCTCGAGAGCGCTCGGAGCGCTCCCGGGTCCGCAGCGCCACAATCCCCGCCCGGAGCGCGGCAGAGCCGCCT
>VXAY01006780.1:116428-183703 GCA_013399855.1 Oxyruncus cristatus | reverse complement strand
CAGCTGCTTTGCACAGCCAAGGGTGTGAGTGCTCCAGGAATTCACCTGCTGCCGGCATGAGCAAAGCGGCTGCGTTGGCAGGACCAGCTGACAGGATCAGCTCCAGAGCTGCCCTTCCCAGGGTCCTTCCCCCAGTGTCCCCGTGAATGAATGTTCGCCCACACAAAGGTTTGCGAAGAGTGAGTAAAAATATGGTATGGAAACTGAGGACTGCTTTTTGGTATGTTTTCATAAACGAGACGGTATAAGAATACAAGTACTATGCAAGGTATTTACTTCTTGTAAAAAAAAAAAAATCCTTTCATCTGTCTCTTCATGGGAATTTCACACTTTATAAAATTGTTGTGTTAAACTGTGTTTTCCGTGTGGAATGAACAGGGCATTTCTAGGGCTCTGGAGTCTGTCCTGTTCCTGTCACAGCCGGCTTGGTCTGGATGGGAGGAAAGTCCTTCAGGAGAGGGGTCACAGGGAAGAGGGGATCCCATGGCAGAGGGAACACTGTGGGAAAGGGAACACCCTGAGAGCCTGGGAGCATATCCCCAGCTCTCCCAGTTGTTTGGCAACTGGATGTGGAGATCAGTTGCCAGGCTGGTACCTTCCTGCAAATATTTGGTCAAATGTCACAGAGCACATTGTCACAGCAGTTCAGACTCTTCTGAAATAGATCCTTGGATACATGTGTAAATTTGTGGAAGTAAAGGGATGAGCTGGTAGTGCCAGGAGCTGTTGAGGTTGTTACAATGGGTCGCAGCACACAGGAGGTTTTATAGATGTGTGTTCTATTAACATACCTGCATGCCTGAAATCCTTCAGAGAAAACTGAAAACTCACACACAGAACAGCTGCCAAAGTCAACCAACACCCTTAAAATGTATATATATAAATATATATTAAAATATATAAATATAGGTGTGTGTATTTACGTTTTACTTTGTATTATGTATTACATTCCTAAAGGCCATACCCAGATATTCCAGTGCCACCCCCTGTGTCAGGATACACTGTGAGCTGAGATCACCCCTGGCCTCTCTGAGTGGGGGACCCCCAGCACTCCTTGAGTATCCTCACAGCACACCTGGGATTCAGCTGCCTAAAGTCCCTTTTCTCCACAAAATGAGCAACAAGCTGCCAAATTACCACTTCCCACCAGGTTTAACTGTTAACTTCATTCATTCAACAAATGAAGGCAGGTGTTTGTGTGGGAATAGACAAGAGATTTTTAAGCAAGCTGAGTAGGTGTTTCTGTTATTTTAGCCCAGTGGACAGCACGGGCTGTATCGCTCTGTGCCATTGTTGCATGACATTCCTCTTGGCACAGGGTTTATTTTTAGCCAGAGACTATCACAAGTATTTTTTAGCAGGACTGTCACTGCCCCTGAACAAGGAATCGTATTACTGCAAGAACTTTGCTGAAACAAAGAAGATATATTGGACAAATGGGAAATTATAAATCTAGACCAACCCAGACTTGCACGGGTAACTAATGTCACTTTTTTACAGGCAGTGTGCCACTCATCCCTCGGCAAGGAGCAAATGGTATTTCAGGAGATAACTCATTGCTGCTTTACTCTTGAGTTCAAGGCTCAGGTATTGTTCTTGACTTAACTCAGATACAGGCTGTGAAAGAAGGCAAAAAGCTACCAAATTAAATTTCTTGGAGGAATTATACAAGATCATATTAACTTAGATTATTATGGTGATTTAACTTGTGCTTCACTAGGAAAACCTTTACATTTCCAATGTTTTTCTGCTGTGTGTCTGTTTATGAAATAAGAGCTAACAAATGCAACCTAAGCTTTAAGTTTTCTCCTAAATATTAAAATATTTCTGGTGAGGATTCATACATATGAGCTGTTTCTGAAATCTGTGTATATGTGTCTGCATTGGCTCAGCAAGAACAGTTTAATAGCTGTAATATTTTAAATTTAATAGAAATATATATGAAACTGAGCAAGTGGATGCTTAAAAATCAAGTGGTTTGGTTACTGGGACATTATGATTGCAGTTTCTAGAGTTTGTGTGTTTTGAAGTGTTTTATAAACCAGGAGTTTTCGTTGTAGATGAATGGAAGAAGAAAGTCAGTGAATCCTATGCCACAGTCACAGAGCGGTTGGAGGACGACCTGCAGATCAAGGAAAAGGAGTTGGCAGAGTTGAAGCACGTTTTTAGGTAAAATATTCTGGGAACCTGTTTATTAATTTCTTTCAAATAAGTATTTGCTATCAAACAGTATTTTCGGTTTCAGGTGTTTCTTATGGACGGAGTTTCTCATGTATGGAATGCATGCTCCTTATGTCTATTTTTGGGAATACATCACCACAATGCTGGGCAGAGCCCCACAGCAGAGTACCAAAATTAGTGGCTACTGATTGTTAATGCCACTGTTTTACAACAAACACCTATATGCTTTTGTAAATTAGCTAGCTTTAGTGGGATGTCTGATTTTGCTGTGCGCTTTTCAGTTTTGCTGATGTGTTTCTGCAGCCAGGAATATTGCTGAAGTTTCACTCTGTAAACAAATACAAAAGCAGTGGATTCAAATTCAGAATTGGAAGGTTTTAGTATAGCACATGCTCACAATCAGGTTCCCCCAACCAAGTAACACACTGGTGTGTTCATTATCTGCAAAGCTCCGGTGCAGCAAACATCCAGCTCACGGACTGGCAATAAGTCGAGAAAATGATCAGACAAATCATTTCAGACACCAAAACCACTTGAGAAAACAGGGGATTCTAATCACAAATAAATCATAAGCTCAAAAAAGCCAGCCTAGCAACATAAATTATTCCTCGTGCTCAGTTTCGCCTGCCACAGCTATCACAGTTTGAGCCACTGGGCTTTCTCTGCAGTGCGCTGACCATTTTTGCTATGCTCCAGTTAAATAGTTGCCTCATTTTAACCCTGTTTAGTAATAAAAGTGAACATTTGAACAAATTGGAATCAGAGTACTCTTTATTTTAGATAAGCAAGACAAGGGAGTATATAGTGGAAGTGCTAAATACCTGAATTAGGCATAAGAATAAATTAAAATCTCCTTTCAAGGTTAGGGGAGCTCTGGTAGCTCAGCTCAGCTGAGCCCAGGTAGGTCTCAGTGTTAGCCAAACTCTTCTCCTTAGCTTCAGAGCCCTACCCTCTGACCAAAGGAGTGAGAATTAATGATCCTGGTGACATTGCAGTAGAAAGGCTTTTCTTTTTAAGTCAGGCTTGAGGAATCAGTCAGTGATTTCATTCCCAAAAGCTGCCCTCACCCGTGGGGAATGAGTTCAGTCCAGTCTTCTGAGTATCTAAAATCCAAATATGGCCTCTTGTCCATAGGAAAAACTCTTCTACATCAGCAGTGGTTGATTTTGGAAAACTTCTCATTAATCCTTATGTTAAAAAAAAATTTAGGACTGAGAAACTGGATGGTTGTTGGGAGCTGAGTCAAGGAAGGTCATTTCTCTGACAGAAATGAAAAAAGTAGCTGGTAAAGTCCCTGCTCTGAAGGTTTGGGTTATAAAAGTGGCAAACCCTGGCAGAAGAACAAGTTGTCAGCTTCCCATTTATCCTCAGGGGATGCATGTGCAGGTCAGAGGGAATTGTCCAGTGCCGCAGAAATAAAACAACAGTTCAAATAGGGAAGAGTCAACATATCAGTAGTGTGGCACTGGCACTTGTTGGGTAAAGGATGCCCCTACTCTGTGCTTGTGTCTCACAGCTGTTTGTGCAATGGTTCACTGAGGCCACCCTAATAATAAACTGTCAGAATTTCTTTTCCCTAAAACACAATGAAGCAATGAAGTTTAAAGGAAGGAGTTAGGAGGAGACCTGGATAAAGCTTGGCCCTCATAACAGTCATTCAAGCTAGTTCTTTTTTTCAATATAGGCCTTTTAATTGCAGCTTTTAATATATAAAACTTTCCTTGCAATATTTTGCCACAAAAACCATGAAAATGTTGCCAGTTTATCATAACTCTAGTGATTAAAATTGAATATCATTAAGAAAACAAACTGAAACAACCGTAAACAGGGTATAAATTCAATCTTGTGTCTCAAAAAAATTATTTTGAGATTTCTCTTTTAAATGTTTACCAAATGCAAGAAGCTGTGCTGAAGGATGAGAGCAGTAATCATCTGTAAAATCCCTTTTTCAGCTCTGATGAAGCCTTCTGCAAAGTCAATTTAAATTACCGCACTGAGAACGGGCTCTCGCTGCTCCACCTGTGCTGTGTATGTGGGGGTAGGTATCTGAAACAGGATGGTTAAACACTTTATTTGTATGATTACTGATTTTTTTATGGCTGATAGCTGTCAGGAGGAGTGTATTTTATGGGAATTTCACAGCTGGAGGAGCATCTCTCAGCATCACTCTGAGCTGCATTGCCAGGGGGTTGAACTGAGTTACGCTGAGCCCCATTACAGCTGATTCTTCAGTCCAGGGAAAGTTCTGGTTGATGATGCAGCATGTTTTACTACAGGTGTTCACCTCAGTCAAAACTGATTTTAAATGCATTTGTTAATCCACACCCATCACAGAGCACGGCTCCACCTTTCTGGGTTCTGTGTATGGCACAAACTCCAGGACAGGGACTTCGTTGTAGCAACACTTTGCCATACTTACATCACCAGTTTTTGTTGTGTAATGAAAATACCTGTATTTTATTTCACAAAGATTAAAAGACGTATAACTCAAATGCTTTAGTGACAAATATCAGCTTGTAGGGCTTTGGCAAATAGCAGATCAGAGTACACAAGAGAAGAGGGATGTTCATAAAGATTTCTACTGGGATGTTCATAAAAACACACTAATGGTAGGATTTTCCACCCGGATCCACACAGCTGCTCTGTTATCCACAGCGAGTCATTAGTTCATGCACACACTTTACTCCTGTTGTACCATTTTTAGCAGAAATTGTCTGAGAGAGGCAAAGAGAATTTAACCCCGAGGTTTCAGTGCTGACTAGTGACATGCATAAATGATTTGCTCAATCTTAGATGTTACCATGAGGATAAACCTTATCCTGCACCACTGAAAACTGAGTGGATCTTTACTCATCATTTCAGAGTGCAAGATCCTGTCCAAGGATGACATCAGTTGGAGGGGTTGCTGAGAGGAAGTTTAGGAAAACACACACAGTTAATTAGTTGTATGAACACTTGCAGGAGAGCAAGGAGCTACTAGATCCAGCATTGTCTTTGGTTACTGTCTCAAGGATTCAGAAAGCAGATGCATTTATTGAAATGATCACTGTGCATCCAAAAGGTCAGAGCAAAGCTACTTGCTGTGCTGGCCCAAAATGACTGTCCCTGTAAGGATGGTGTGTAGGGACAGCAGTGCTCCAATTCTGAGAGGGCAAAGGAGCTCAGTGTCTGAGGAACTAGAGATTCTGGAAGGACCTCCTGGTCCATGGAGCTCTTTGAAGCCTGGTCTAGACATTAGAGGAAGAGCTGTTTCTCTATAAGTTCACCTACCCTTACCAAATCCTTGTTAATCCTCTGGCCACTACATGGCCAGACCCACAGCTGTCTTGGACAACAGGGAGATGTTTCCATCATCCTAATTTCGAGGATTCACAGGTTATATTTTATGACTTGCCTCAGGTCGACAGTCAAGCTACCTGATTCTCTGTTTTCATACTCACACAGGAGCTTCTTACCTCATCTGCACTTTCTTTCCTGTAACTGACTTCGTTTTCCACTTTTCTCTCTCAAGGCAACAAATCGCATATCAGAACTCTGATGCTGAAAGGGCTGCGCCCATCCAGGCTAACAAGAAATGGATTTACAGCTCTGCACTTGGCAGCTTATAAGGTAAATTATTTTGAATCAAATTGATGACAGGAAATCAGAACTGAGCAGCTGATCTGTCTGAACTGTCTAAGCTCTGTAGTTGTTACTTCTGGTGAAAATATAAATTTCATATTTATAGTGCATAATAAAATGCCCTATGAAGAGCCCATGCACAGGAATTAACATGTGCTTTTGCAGTGTCACCTATGGGGTGGGATGCTGCTTTGGAATTACTGATTCAATCATGCAATGCAACTCAGGATAGGGTTGTCCAGTGCCACCATAAAATCAGGATTGAGGTATTTTTAAGATAGAGGTTTTAGTATAGCAGGAGAGATGTCTGGTGGTGGGACAAACCTTCTCCCCCTCTCCCTGCTCCCCGAGCCCCTGGGCCACAGCTGGTCCCTCTCCATCAAGGCCAGCAGTGTCACAGCCGGGGAGGCCGAGGCTGGTCCTGCTCCATTCAGCTGTGAGAGCTGTGTCCCAGAAATGATGTGGGTTACATCTGTGGCTTTTAGGACAATGTGGAGCTGCTCACAGCGCTGCTGCATGGCGGGGCTGACATCCAGCAGGTCGGGTACGGAGCGCTCACAGCCCTGCACGTTGCCACCATCGCCGGCCACCACAAGGTATGTCTCTCTTTGCTGTACAGGACTTATATAGGTGAGTGCTAATATTAGCAGGTCATTCTATTTTACACTGGTGCCTTTCAAAACAAAAGTCAGAACTGTTTAAGTGCAGATGGATTTTACTTAACTTTTTCCTGCATTTTGGGAAAACCACATCTGTGTATATATTTTTGCGTTGAACAAACATGCACAAAGAACACAGATCTGTTTGTACATCTCTAACCTTTCCATAAATCTCTTTAAAGTCTTGGGAATAGATAGTGCTGCTTTCTAAATATCAGAAGTGTTAAGCAAGAGATACATGATGAAACACATACATGTCAGGATTGCCTGACATGAACCCGGATATGGAGAGAGTCTTCCAAATACCATCTTTCTGAGTGTGAAGGAATCAGAGTAAAAGAGTTTTACTTCCTCTTCCAGGTGTCACAGGCTGTGACACCTGCCTTCACAGCTCTGTGATTGTCACTTCAGAAAGGGACTGAGGTTCTTGTTTTAGATCTGTTTTATACTTCAGATTAGTGCAGAGAAAGCTGTTGCCAGGGTGAGTATGGCATGAATCTTAGACATCCATATTGATGAGTCTTCTATGGGTTGCAGACTTCTCACTATGGGGAGCAGAGAAAGGAAGAGAGGATGAGGTTCCCCAGGTGCCTGTAATCAGGCCCTTGCCTTTCTAGACATGCTGCCAGTCATGTATCTGTTCTCTTATCATTTACCTCCTCAGTTCAGGCATTTCACACACCATCTCATTTCTGTTACCCTGGCAACAGCTCCCTCAGTGTAATTTATTTATTTTTAAAAATAAATACTGAGAATTTATTTTTAAATAAGTACTAGAACTGAGGATACTGGTGAATTTGGCTTAACCTTGCAGCCTTCAAAGCAGTTCCAAAATTATTTAAATCCAGTAGGTCTTTTTGTCTTCCCAGCTCACAGGAGCGAGCACAGTTGGGGTCAGTGATGGCCCTGGTTACTCAGGAGTCTGTGTGTCTGAGGAAGGTCAAGCTGAAGGAAGGCCAGGACAACTTATGGGTGGTCATGGCAAGGAACTCCATTAAAAAGCCAATAACTTTTGGTGCTCCAGTCAGCAGCTCCAACATGGATTGGTCAAATCAATCCGTAGCATCGGTTCCAGCTGGTGCATGAGGGAATGTGCCGGCAGGGCAGGCTTGCCACTCATGTTGGGAAGGTCAGCTCCCCAGGCACAGCAGGGAGGCTAATGGCATGTCGGCCCACCAGCGAGGCTGGGGAGGGGGTAGAACGGTGGGGTTGTGCTGTAGCATCACACCCCTGAGCTGATGGACATCCTGCCATTCCCTTCCAGTGCACACACAGCTCTTGTTGGCCTAACGCACACCCTTCCTTGTGTGTCCCCTTACTAAAACACAGGTAAGGAACCCCCATATCCACCACATCGAAGGCTGGACTTGGTGATCTTGGAGATCTTTTCCAACCTTAATGATTCTTTGATTCTAATAGTTCTGTGTGGAATGATGGTGGAGCTCTTAACTCTGGGATGGTCTCATTCATAGGTATTTACTGTCTCCTCTGTGGGCAGTCCAAAGTGCTCTTCTCTGATCCAGGGCTTCAAGTAATTTTTAAAATGTTTGGGCCTTTTCCTGCAAATGCCAAAGGCCAGTCTGCTACTGATCCCATGACCTGAGTTCCTGCCAAGGTTATGGAGAAATAAGGGTGCTCAGAACCTGACAAGGATAAGCTCATTAACTTCATAAGAAATAAAGTATGAGTAGTTTTGAAATGTCCTTTATTTCTTCCTTGGGAGTGATCAGATCTGTATCAGAAGCATCTCCATAAATGGAGTGGGACTCTGTATAAATCATTTGGTTCATCTGCTGCTCTGGGGACTGAGGATTTATGGTCCAAGTACATGCTCTTGCTTTTGTTCTTTATGTAGCTGTGAAATTTTCAGTCAGCTTAGAAGCTCCTCTGCTAGATCAAGTAGCTTGTTTTGTTCTCAATTTCATTAATATTCATGGAAATATGGAATAATTTTTTCAACCCCCCTAATAACTAGAATAAGTTTAAGAAAGAGGAAATCAGGTTGTCTTCCTAATTCAAATAAGGTAAATCATTATTTATACCATTAAATAAATAGCAGAGGTATATGCCCCAATCCATGCAACATAGATTTTTGCCACAGGAGATGACTGACTTATATTTAGGACAAAGAGAAAACTGAGTAAAAAACATTTTTTCCCCCCATTTCCCTGATGAGTCAGTCTGCAGCTTCTGCTTCACCACCAGACCTGAAACCACTGAAGAGATCAGTTCTCTGGGATGAGGCAATCGGTGTCAACGGGACATTGCATCTCATTTGAGCCAATGTGGTGTATTAAATATTTCATGCTCTTTATGACTTAGGACTGTATTTTACTTCACCAAAAATATGTTGTCAGCTGATTTTACCTGTTAATGAAAATTGCAGTTCTCAATGGGAAGAATTAAAAAGTAATGAAAAATTAGAAAAGAAACAGGTGGCCATATTAGAAATGTCAGCAAATAAGTTCCATAAATCTCTCATTAAGTCTGTTATTTTGAAAATATTAAATGTTTTAAGCCCAGTGAGGTCATTGCTAAATAAATAATGCATGTGCCTCATCCACATTTATATATTGTCTGATGTTAGCACCTTGGAAAGCCAGGGCCACTGCCTATTTCATATTGTGAATTAAAGTTGTCACTCTGAGACTGCAAGACCTGTGGATGCAGGAGCTGAACACAGGCAGGATGAACCAGTGCCACTCAATTTCTGCATCTGCACACCAGAGGACCTGGGCTGTGAGTGTGTGTGTGCCAAGGACCTGTTGGGGAAAAGAGAGTGAATCCCTTCTGAGGGTTTCTGTAGATATTTCAGTCTATGGCTGTACAGAGGCTGGCACTGTGCAAAGGCCTTAATTGCTGGAATTGTCTTCTAAAAAGTCAGTTGTCACTGTTCTTGTTTTCTTGGAGGAGTTCTTATCCCTTGCCCTTGTCCAAAACACAAAGTCCTTATGTCTGTCTCATGTTTTAATTTGTTGACCCCTTCTAACCTTCAAAGTGGCTTTATTAATTGTCTTTGAAGTGAACATCATTGACTTGAATGTTTGAAAAGCCTCTGAATAAACCTTTCATAAGAGAAGTTTAAGAAAAATTGCAAAGTTAAAGTCAAAGTGTCATTTTGAATTACAGATTAGTTGTGTGAGGGAAAGGGGAACACTTGTTCCCCTGGTTCTTCAGCCTGTTCCACAGTGAATCTAACCAGGTCACTGCTGGCTGCCTTCATGACCAGCCCATTCAGCTTCTTTCTCTGCAGCTTGGGAATGTTCCCTGGGTTATGAGCTCCACCTTCACTCACAATCTCTCTCCTGAGGAAAAAAATCTTTTTTTTTTTTTTTTTCTGTTCCTTCTGCAAGATTTCAAAGCTCTTTTTGCATCAGAAATTTTCCCCTTAGTTTCTGAAGTATTTCTATCCTTGCACATCCCCCCAGCATCCCCCTCGACCTGTGATGCCTGTGACAGCTTTCAGTGCTTTCTAAGACTGCTTTTTTCTTTCCTAGAAAGATATCTTGTCTGAGAGACTATCAGGCCTGTCTCTGTACCCCTCTCATCATTTACACTTGAGTGGAGTTTGCTTAATGCAGCACACAGAATTTCATTTCTCAGGAGATCACAAAGCAACAACCACGGCTGCCATTGCTACAGCCTGGAAAATGTGTCAAAATTCATCTGGTTTTATGTTCATCATCAGAGGCGGATTCACATCGCTCAACACAGTTTTTTCATCTTGAAGATCCACCTTGAAGCTTGTAGAGGAATCTAAATTTTGAATTCCAAAAAGAATAAGGAGAACTGGAGTTGTGGTCACATCCCTGTGTGTGTTACAGTCTCACAATTCATGGCTAAATTAAAACCAGACTCATCCAAAGAAGTTTCAGCTGTATTCATGTAAAAGCTACAGGTCCAAACATCTCTTTTCAGAGCCAACAGCTACAACTTCAGTTTTATGATGTTAGTTTGCTGAAAAATGTCTAAAATTAATCACTTGAAAGCCACTAAGCCATTAAATCCCAGGCTAACTGGCTCTGGGTTCCCTCTTCTGGCCCACCAAGCTACCAGGATATTGAAAATTGACTGCCCATGGGAAGCCCAGTAGGGGAAGTCAGTTGTGTTTACCAACCTCTCGTGTTAACCAAATAACTGAGTGTGTTCTTTATTTACTGCCTGAACACATTCACACCCGTCCGGTGAGTGCCTGTTGCTGAGCTGTCCTTCAGCTGAGAGAAGGGCCAGCAGCTTCTCCAAAGATCTCAGGGGATCTTTCATAAGATTTTTGTTATGCAGTCACACTCTTCTTTAAGATCCACAGCAAAAGGATGTCAATGCATGTGAGATTTAGCAAGGGAAATTCTGACTGTATATAAAAGGGGCAAGGGGATCACAGTGAGAGTGGTGCAGCACTGAGAGCATTCCAGGGAGGATGCAGAACCTCCATCCTTGGGAATAATCAGGTCTGGCCCTGCAGTGCTGCCTCCAGGGAAGGTTACTGCTGATGCCATAGAGAGGTGGTTAAAACTAATGGCAAATGGACATATTTAAATATGTTGGGGAACAGACCTTATGCAGAAAATGTACTCAGGCAGTCACCCAGAAAAAATTATTTTTATTTAAATTGTGTAAAGGAACAATTCCTGTACACTGATGTTGCTTGGAAACAGTTTGTGTTCCCTGAGCACTTGGGAGTGACATGGGTTGAAATGACTGGCCCTGTTGCTGCATGTTGTGACGTGATTTGGGGGTCTCAGTCTAGAGAGCAGGTGACAGACCTGTGCATCACCACAGCTGGCATTGGTGGCATCCTCAGGGGGGTCTCTGTGGACAGGCACAGGTACACACAAGGTGACACAGGAGTTGGCAACTTCCCTGGCCTTGTCAGTGCTTCCCATCAGGGCAGAGGTGGATCCCAGTTCCCCGCTGTACTGTGGTTGGCTCGTAGTCCAGTATTTTTCATAATCATTAGACTCAAAAATTAGCATTCTTCAAAATGATATGTAGAACTTCTGAAATAATCCCTGGTACAAGGCCTTTGAGTGCCCAAAGACTCCCTCATGCTTCATTAAAACAAGCAGTCCTCAGGCTCCAGTGAAGAACTCAAAGTGGTTTCACTTGGGCTTCTATTTTGTCACTTGGGCTTCTATTTTGTCAGCTATGCGGAAGGCAATGCTTGAGCATTCAGAGATATCCAGGAAAACATGGGCCTCCTGAAGGACCAGAAAGGGAGACATTTGAAAGAAAACACTTAAGGTTATTTATTGAAGCCAAAGAGTTATTATCTTCTAATATACAAAGAAATCTTTACATGCTGAGGGTATTATGTTTGAGGATTTACTTTCACACATTTAAATTTAAAAGGCTGTTTCATTTTGTGGGACATTTCCACGTCTGAAAACTCTGATGTGTTTATGGCTCTTTGTTCATAATGGTTAAAAGAAAATTAAATGTTCTGAGAAAATCCAGACAGTCATTTTTGTGTCTCCTATTTCATAAATCAGTATTTTTACTGGCACACGGATTTTCAGGCTTATTTATAAAGCGTCAGTGACATTCAGTGTTCATTTAAAATACTGTAAGTTAATCACTTTTACATGCAGTATGCAGCTCTGCACCTTTATATATGTTTATTTGGGGCTTTTTGACTTTTTTTTAAACTGGTGACAGGAGGTTTCAAAGTCCTGTTTTACCAGCCGACCACACATATGTATATATATGTATATACACACACACACATATATGGGTTCTAACTGGAATTTTCCATTGGTCTCCTTGCAGGCTGTGGATATCCTCCTGCAGCACGGGGCCTATGTGAACGTGCAGGACGCTGTGTTCTTCACCCCCCTGCACATTGCTGCTTATTATGGCCATGAGCAGGTAACGAAGGGGGGATTCAGACACCTGAGCAGGGAATCACCGAGGCATCCATAGGTTTAGTGTTAGATGTTTCTGCTTTACATTCCAGAGGGTCCTTCCGTGCCAAGACCTCATACACTGAAGTTACACTCTGCGTAGTTACACATCTCTGGTTGACCTACAAGTCTGAATATCAACAAGAAATTTCTACACGTCCATCCTCTGTACTGAACCCCGGCAAAAATTGGTGTTTTGCCCTGAGACCTCTTGAAACAAAGGGTTCTCTAGCAAGCTTTGATGGGCAGGCTTGGGCCCAGAGGCACTTTCATCTGCCCCATGTTCATTCGCCCCATGTATCAGAGATTGCCTAAGGAGTGTGAGTGTGCTCTCTGAACCTCTCCAACGAAGTGAATATCACTTCCCTGAAATAACTGAATGGCAATTCTGTCAGGTTTCCTTGGAATTCACAAACCATTCCATTAGTGGAAAAAATGATCATTCAGAAAGCATGATTTTCCCTGAGGTGCTGTGCACACAGTGCAGCTGAGCTTGCTCCATTCATACAGACTTACTGAAACACAGTCTAGAGTTCTGACCAAAGCTGGCATTGACACCCTCAGCTCTCTTTCTTCTGTATATTTGGACAGTACAATTGACACGTGGCTAATCCACAACCCTGAACAGCTTTTTCATATGAACTGTGGTAATGAGTCTGTTTGGCTTATGGAAGTCATTCCCTGTGCCTTGCTTTGGCTAAAAGCCTTGTGTTCTGGGGTGTTCTAAAATTTCAAAGGACAACCTCTAAGCAGAGTGCCTTTTCCATTCCAGTGAGGTGTTACTTTGAGTGCACTGAGGAGTTGTTTAGGAATAGCTTTCAAAAGCAGAGGGTTCAGATGCACGCATGATTGGAATCTGCTCTGCGCTGGGTGAGACACGAGTGTGAGTGAGCCAGGGGCGTGTCCCCGAGGTGCTGCTTTCATGTCTGTGCACCTCATCATCCAGGAGAAACTCCTCCTGTATGGGCTCAGACTAGTTTGCTCATTTGCCACAAGCCACTGCAGAACAGTCACAGTCCTGTGAGATGATCCTGAAAGCTCAAGAGACTCTGGGATAAGGGACCTATCAGGCAGGAGCCACAGCTCTGGTTTTTGGGGACTTAGAGGGCATTTCCTTTATTATGCTGAGTAGTTGTTCAAGTAAACGTTTCTGGTGTCCATTCACCATAGAGAACATTTTAGAAAATGAATGAGTGCTTGCTTTTGAGAATTTAAATTTTTTTATAGACACGTAACTTAAAACTTAATTTTCTATTGAATCTCCTCTCCTTGTTTTAACTTTACAGAGATGCCCACATGCAGTATTACCCAATGCAATACTGTATCTAATTTTCTCAAAGTTTTATTTTCATGTGATATTTTAAGTAACACTAATCAAATGTTTAGGTAACCCACCTCTTACTGAAGTTTGGAGCTGATGTGAATGCAAGTGGTGAAGTTGGGGACAGACCTCTCCATCTGGCTGCTGCCAAAGGCTTTCTCAACATCACAAAGCTCTTGATGGTAGAGGGAAGTAAAGCTGATGGTAAGAAAAGATATTTAAAAATCAGCTTTAATATTGTGTTTTATAGACAGTCTTCATTTCCTAACACATGCTCTGTGTGGGTGTGTATCATCTTTGGTCAACTGAAACAAAAAAACAGCAGTTGGAGAGTTTTTCGCATTTAATTTTGCTCATTTATCATCTCAATGTACTCTGTTTCCAGTAGTAAGTTAGAGGTAAAAAACAGGAGCAGGAAAAAAAAATTAATATACAGAGATGTCTCACTCTTGAGACAATCATCAAGCAGGGAACACGTGGGGATCTGCAGTCAAAGTGACTTCAGTGCACAGGGCACTGGTGAATGAGGTACAGGTGAAGGGTTTTAAGACGAAAGTAATTTATCTTAAAGTAATTTAAGCAAGTAATTTAAAGTAATTCATATGGAAGTTGAAATTCCACAGAAAGTGGGATCTTTTTAGCACATGCTTTATTATTCTGCACAAATTCCATACTCTTCACTGTGGGATATTTGCTGTCAGAGAAAGTGCCTGTGTGGAGACGTGATGGGCTGGACAGATATAAAAGTCTTCCAGCACGCTTTCAGTGTTCTGTGAGAGTCAGGAGTCTGCATGTTCTTTGTCCAGCTGGCCTCACAGTGATGCCAGTCAGGCTGTGACATTATATCTCATTGCTGTGTATTTTGCATGTGTTGCAATTCAAAATATTTTGGCTTGTGACTGATGTAGGTGGGCAGCTGGTGCCCTCTGCTTTTGCTGTTTCAGTAGCATTGAAGGCACAAGATGTGCCACACTCCAGTCTTACTCTTCCATTGCTGTGACACCTGTGGTGACACATCCTACAAAGCCATATAAATGTTAAAACTTAGAGGTCGTATTTTATGCATATTATGATTGTTACTGCAGAGATTCTGACCTGTACCTGAAGGGAGCCTACAAGAAGGATGGAGAGAGACTATTTACAAGGGCCTGGAGTGAGAGAACAAGGAGGAATGGCTTCAACTTGACAGAGAGTAGATTTAGAGTGTATATTAGAAAAACAAATATCCTGTGATATGTGATGCTGGTGAGGATGGTGAGGCCCTGGCACAGGTTGCCCAGAGAAGCTGTGGATGCCCCGTCCCTAAAATTATTCAAGACCAGGATGGATGAAGCTCTGAGCAGCCTGATTAAGTGGAAAGTGTCCTTGCCCATGGCATGGCGTTGGAACTGGATGATCCTTATGGTCCTTTCCAACCCAGGCCATTCTGTGATTCTATGAAATACTGAGCAATATTAAAAATATTTGGAAATTAATTTCTTATCCTCAGAGCAAGAGGCAGAAACGCTTTTTGGAAAGTAACAGTACATTACTTGGAAAAGTACTGCTCTATAATACATCAATTTACCATGTTCTCTGTGCCTCCTGCCTGCAGTCACACATCCTCCTCATGCAGTAAAAAAGCGTGGAGGGAAGCAGCACAGTCAGGTCTGTACGAGCTGTTGTCAGTAGCGAGCTCAGGGTGTTGCAGCCTCAATGTGTGTGCACTGAGCTGATAAAATTATAAAAAAGAGGGGGAAAGAAGAGACGTTCACTCACCGTAACAAGGCAGTGGGAGGTTTGCTCTCTGTTAGAGAGTTTATTCCAAAAGGAAAGAATCTGGGGCACCATTTCAGGTCCTTTTCTTTAAAATCAGAATCTTCAGCACAGGAAAAAGAAAAGGGAGACTGGAAGCGGGAAGTCTTTTGCTCTCAAAGCAGCACACTTTTAAACTTGCTATAAATGCAGCAGCGGAGGAACAAGTGCTCAGGAATGAAAGGAACTGAGGAAAAGAACCTGAATAAATTTGGCAGTGTTCAGTGCAGACCAGTAATTGGGGTCACAAACTTGAACTATTTCTTTTAACATAACCTGACTCGTTAGTCAGCTCCAAAACCGTGGTGACTGAAGACAAGCAGTGACCACCAAATCAGGCTGAAAAGGTCAGAATGCTGCTGAAATAAAGAACATTTGCAGCCTAACAATGGCCAAAGTTCTTCAGGACAACCACAAATTAGGAGAAAAACATAGAAAAGGGCTGCCTATATGTGTCATGGCAAACGTCCATGTTTTACACATGGCCATAAACCCAATGTTACAAGTGCTGCCAGTTCTGCACATGCCAACCCCATCATTTGTTTTAGCATAAACACTCTGGGGAAGGACTAAGAAACTGTGTTTTCAGGAATCAGATAAGCTCTTTCAAGCACATTTTGTGCACTGTCCTTTTTCCATCCTTTCGCTTATGATCATGGTGTCACCAGTTACTTTCTACCAATGTCATGCCTCAGTGCTAAGAATAATTTCTACAGAATTCCTTTTTTTTCGCAGGCAAGAACTTGGCATGTGCTCGGTTTTACTGTTTACTTGTAAGGCAACCTCAGTTTTCAGTCCCTGACTGCCATGACAGTTATAGTCTCTATTCTCAATTTAATACAAATGTACTTCAAAAATCTCAATTTGAAGAGCTCTCCTATACTCTTCTTTAGTAATTCCTCAATCAGTATGATGTACTTTTTCTCCATAATACTCTTCAAAGGTGTTTTTGACCTATAATCTTTGGTTTTGAATGTAAACTTCTTTTAAAGACAATATTCCAGTGTACCTGGTGTGCTTCATTTAGAAATCAAAAAGCTATCAATTGAAACAGAACCAGTCATCCCATGGTGTAGTTAAAGATCCTTTAGAGGCAAAAGAACTGGTTTGCAGACATTTGACATCAGTTCCAACTGGAAATATAAAGGAGGTTTCCCTCCTTGCTCCACCTTGCACCTTGTTATGTTGTGGGGACATACTGTAAAATGCTGACATTTATCACTATAAAATTTTGACATTTATTCCCCTCTTATTAATTGCACTTCAGAATGTATCTGGCAAAATGATACCAGAGTGCCTGGTACCACATCATAATAAAAAATAAAGGCCAACATGTCATATGAATCTATAAAGTGAAGAATTATTTTAGAATAGAGAAGAAAAAGAGTTTGCTTTTCTTAACTTCCTGTATACAAGACTGCTATGTTAGCAGGAGCAGTTAGTGACATCTGTGGGCCACAAGATTAATTAAAGTTACAGGAATTACTTTTTCTTCTTTTTAGCCTGAAACAGAATCCAGCATTTCAAAGGACTGTACATTTCTGTGAGCATTCATCATTATTTCAGAAAGGTTTTAAAACAGGGATTTATTTTAACTTTCATTGCCCTTTATGCTCACAGAAAATCAAATGGAAGGCAAACTCTCAGAATGTGGTTGGTTTTGTCTCTGTCCCAAGGAGGCTTAGCTGCAGGAAAGACATTCCTGAGGGATGTTTGTCACAGTTGTGTGTAAAAGCCTGGAGTACAGGTTTGGACACCTCTAATGGACAGATATTGCCATGTAGTCTCTTCATTTCTTGTAAGCTGCCTAAAAGACCTTGTGCCTTTGGTACAAAGGCTGAACTGGGAGCTAAGCGTTGCAGAAAGTAGACTGGGTTTGTCATTTCTATCAGTTACAAAATCAACCAGTTATGGTTGTTCTGTCTTTAAGCACAGGAAGAAATACACTGAGAATCACAGAAATACATGCTGTCTTTCAAACTGACTAAAGACCTTTTTTGGATAATGAAAACAGTATTTGTAGCTGTCTGTACCAATGGAGAACTCTGCCTAGAGCCTTGTCCGGTTTCTTCTTCACTTCCTACAGGAAGGAAGAGCCATGTAAGGTATCTCCACATCCATTTCTGGTGCTAGAATGCAATTGCCCACCCCATAAGCAGGCAGAAGGCTCCCTGGCATGGATATAGTCCAGGATGACTGGAAGTCTCCCACAATTCCCTCCTGCAGATCAAGGATCCTCCAGGGACACTCCATGCAACCACACAGAATATTTTGCTACTACTGGCAGATGCCAGTGGTTCTGTGCTGCCTGGAGGTTCCCAGTCATGTTGATGTTGTTATCTTCCTTTTGCTTCACAATTGCTCTTTGTAAGGGTCATTTGTAACTCGTGATTCATTCGTGGAAAACTTCATCAAAACATTCAATAAGGCTGCTGCTGGAAGAAAGCAATTACACCTCCAGTCCAGAAGATTGCCTTGACACTGCACTGCAGATGGCACAGAGCAGTAGCAGGATGTGTTTGATACATGAAAGACCACTGAAATTTCAATTTTAAACAAATAGGTCCGTAAATATTTTAGCAGGAGGTTTCAAAATGTATAGGCACAACACATAAAGCTTTACTAAATATACAGTGTTAAATATAAAATCCTTTCTGTGGTCTCTTTCTGTGTCAACTGGCAGTGAATGCTCAGGACAACGAAGATCACGTTCCTCTGCACTTCTGCTCTCGATTTGGGCACCATGAAATTGTGAAGTTCTTACTGCAGAGCAGCTTCGAAGTGCAGCCCCACGTGGTTAATATCTACGGAGACACACCCCTACACCTGTGAGTGCCCCAGAGCAGCTGTTGGGCGGATCTGGGGCTCGTGGGAAGGCTGGTGTTGCTAACAACTCTGTGCTGGCTTCCTCTTCAGTGCCTGTTACAATGGGAAGTTTGAAGTTGTCAAGGAAATAATTCAGCTCTCGGGAACAGAAAGTCTCACTAAAGAAAATATATTCAGTGAAACAGCTTTTCACAGGTGAGATGTTCAAATGCCATTATCAATAGAGCTCCACTAACACACACCTGCAACACAGCATCAAAAATTACCCGTGTCTCGCCAGCTGCCAGGTGAGGGACAGAGCCAGCAGAGAGCTCAGTGGGGAGGGTGAGTTTCTATCGTGAGATACAGGAGAGGGCACAAAGTAAGAGGCAGAACCAGTATGAGGAGAGAGCGAGTGAGAGCGAGGAAGGTGGGAAAGGCACCAGGTTCACCAACACCTGGATGGACAATGGTTCCTCTCCTTGTCCAGTCCGGGAGCTGAGCCCAGCCCCTGTTCCACCTGTATGCCTGCTGGAGCCAAGTGCTCTGAATGAGAAACCAGGTGGCAGAGCATGGTTTGGTCAGGATGCTGGAAGCTTGTAAAGGGCTATTTAAGAGACACTTTGCAACACAGACTGTTTGCACAGGCTGTGCAAAATTAATTTATTCAGCAATAATTAGAATGTTTCTGAAACAGTAAAAAGGAACTTGCCTTGGTGGATTAATCGTGCACATTAATTTGCACATTTCTAAAGATCCTTTATTACTGCATTTTTATCTCTCTGTTATTCTTTGTAAATTTTTGGCTACCCAAAGCACTTTTTTATGGACCATAGCATTCACCACTCCCTTTACTTCTGCAGCGCTTGCACCTATGGAAAGAACATAGAACTTGTCAAGTTTCTTCTTGACCAGAATGTTGTAAGCATCAATCACCAGGGAAGAGATGGGCACACAGGTAACATCACCGTCCTGATTGTGTGTGAGGGCATATACCAGCACTAAAACATCAGGAAGCCATACACCATCAGGATTTCCAGGGTAATTTCAAAGTAATTGGATGACCAGCATCCAAGTACCTTTCAGACAGAGCACAACTTTTTTGAAATATTTTTACAGGCAGGCATAAAAGTTATAAGACTTCAGTGAGGATGTGTCGGGCTTGTTAGCATGTATATTAGTAACAAAACCTGGTCTGAACTGTTCATCCCATAGTGAGGCTTCTAAGTAGTGTTAGGAATGACTCTGCAAGGAGCTAAACTTCTGGGATATAGTGTCTGAAGGGCTGCACATGTCCCTGTCCCTATTACAAAGAGCTGCCTTTGTTTCTACTTGCTTTTCCAATGTGCAGAGTCATTAAATGTGGTTTGCAGGTGGCAGAGGCAATGCTGACACATTGTGCAGAGGCAATAGATCGGTTCTTGTAGCCTTAATGTTTAATTTCCACCTCTTGCCTCAGGTATTTTTTGACAATATATTCCTTTATTGAGGAAATCAGTCTGTACTTCACAGTTATTGCTGCAGTCACATTGCCACGTTGTGAGAGTTGTGCTCCCCACACTTCTCTGTTGTTCCAGGATTGCACTGCGCTTGCTACCATGGCCACATTCGCCTTGTGCAGTTCCTGCTGGATAATGGAGCTGATATGAATCTGGTAGCTTGTGATCCCAGCAGGTCCAGTGGAGAAAAGGATGAGCAGACCTGTTTGATGTGGGCTTATGAGAAAGGTATTTCAGTTTTCTAGTTTCTGCTACAAAATCCATAGGAGCCGTGCAGCACGGAGAGGGCAGCATGGGAAGGAGATAACCCTGCAGATAACCCTTCAGTGCCTGCAGGCAGAGTTTTTACCACCTGCTCTCCAGGTCCTGCCACAAAGCATTATAAACCTCAGCCTTCGATTTTTCTCAGATCTCTGTTGAACGTCAGCTCAATCCAGCACGAACTTCAGGAGAGGTGTGTTTCTGTGCTGCTAAAACAGTTGTTTGCAGCAATAAATGACCAATTTTTCCGGGTTAGGATTCCAAAACAAAATTTTCAGGCACTGGTTTTCCTTGTCAGGTCTGCTGAAGACTATTGTGAACTTCCATTGCAGGATTTCTGCAGCAGGTTTTTCCTTTGCCATATCTCACATTTTAGAAGTAGGTAGACTAATGAAAATAACATGCTTGTTTTTACTGTCAGGAATTTCCCGTATTTCTGCAGTTAAGAATCACAGTAGGTTTCACATTAGCACCGCCATGTCTTTGTTTGCATATTTTATAGGCATGTTGTACATTGTTTTTTTTGTAAAATCCTCTGATTTTGTATAAATCAATCAATTAAAAACAAACAAAAAACCCCAGAAAAGACTATTGAGTTACCTGCAAGTCCTTTTATTTCCTCTTTCCTAGGTCATGATGCCATTGTGACCCTCCTGAAGCATTACAAGAGACCTCAGGATGAATCCCCCTGCAATGAATACTCCCAGCCTGGAGGAGGTATGAGCGGAGCAATCACTTTATTCTCTAACCAAAAGCCCGATCCAGAAAATGCTGAAGTCTCTGGAAATAATCCACCCACGTCAGGGAGCTTTGGGTCAGTTCTGTCTGGCACAAATAGAATCGGTGTTATGGGACTCACCATTTTCCAGGTACCCTTAATTTATGTCAAAAGTCTTCCGTTATCTTAAATTTGGCTCCTTTTTCCAGGAGGAGCATGAGCTGACAACAAAACTGTGAGCTGAAGATCAGACCCTGTCAAACACTGCTCACACCTTTCCTCATCCTGAATGCCTTGCATAGCTGTTCTCTTTGTGCTGTTTAGTCCTCATGTTTCTTTGATTGTTGACATTTTTTCTTTCTGTACTCAGCCCCCCTCATACTTTGTAATATCCTTGGATATCTAATTCTCTCTTGGGAAGAATTAATTACCCTTTTTGCTACAAAAAGACTCATTTGCATTGTTGACTAAGTGACAAAAGCCAGGAAGAGGAATAAAACAAAACCCTTGGCCGTGTGTTGGAGCACTGCCTCAGAGAAGATGAGGATGCTGTACCCTGGGCCTTGTGTGAGTCATGTAGTGCTCCAGGTATGGAAACAGGCGGAACCTACAGCCAGCAGCAGCATCAACCTGCTCCCTGCATCGTTTGGCCTGTTGCAGGTTTAGGTGTCGTATAGCTCAAGTGTATGTAAATCTTCAGTGGACTAAGGTTATGTGTGCATTGGAAATTATTTTGGCAAGCAATAAGCACACCCAGGGAGATTTTGTAATGCTGATTATTAAAAGGACAACAACAAAGCAATACAACACCTGGATCTGCTGTGCCCCTCACTGTGGAGAAAATTAACTGTATCCCAGCCCAAACCAGCTCACATCAGATGTGTTTGTATGTTTATGTGAATTCTCACCCTTTATTATTCATTCTTTCAGCCATCATTGCCTCATTAATTTATCAGCACAGACACTTATGCTGTCGTTGAGCTCCATAAATTTCACTGCATTCTTTATTTCAGATGGTTCCTACGTGTCAGTGCCGTCCCCTCTGGGGAAGATTAAAAGCATGACAAAAGGTATTTGCAATGACGAGGGAAAACTTGAACTTTTGTGGTCTTTTTACCCACTATGTTTGTCAGCCTGAATATCCTGCACAAGATTCATTATTCCTGAAATTTTCATTGTTAATTGTTCCATTTCCCTGGGATAATTTTATGAAACAATATACTTAGCTTTGTCACTCAGCATAACAACAATTCCTGTATTTATGTTATTTTCATTTACTTTAAAGAATGTATTCATTTTTATTTCTTTGATGTGATGTGAATTAGCACTAATGAAATACCCACTTATCCATGAATGCAAATAAATACCGTATTGAATCCCACCATAAAATGCCTGGATTATCTTTACAAGAACAATTCTGTTCAAAATATCTCATGTTACTCTGAAACAAACACAGATAAGATATTCAGATAAATACTTGTATTTTGAAATATTTCCTCCTTTTTTTTTTTGTAGTGCTTTCAATTTTCTTTTTAAAATGTTCACTCTGTATATATTCAAATCCTTACATTCTCTACACAGCACCATCAAAATGTTCCATTTAGAAATATTGTGATAAACTTTATAGTAATAAACCAAAAAAGTCAACAAGATGGAGACATTTGAAAACTAAATTTAGTTGCAAAATTTAGATTCCACGTGTCACTAGGAGTTGACTCTGGAATAGCATCCCTGGCAGCAGCAATCAGCATTGGATGCACGGAAAAAAAGAAACTGATTCTCCATGGAAGGAATTTTGTGCAACCATGCCATGGCACAGGCAGAGTTTGGGGATGAGGGAAAGTGCTCATGGCTGATGTGGTGCTAAAGCCAGGAATGCCAAGGCAACTGTGGCATTGCAAGGATTTGTCTGTCACTGGGGTTTGCTGTGTGGAAGAAAGGGAACAGGATTAGCAGTCAATTAACAGGGGGAAATCAGCTTTCTCAGTGCGAGGGTTCTGAAGTTCAGTGCTTTTATGTTCTGTCCTCCCCTGACCCATGTTTTACAAACAGGATGAGTGTTTCTCTTGCAGAGAAGGCCGATGTTCTCCTCCTGCGCGCTGGTTTGCCGTCGCACTTCCACCTTCAGCTCTCCGAGATAGAGTTCCATGAGATTATCGGCTCAGGTACCAGGAAAGAAAGTGCATCCTCTCGAAATGTGTGATGTTCATACCAAACATCTCTGTGCTTACTTATTTTAAATCATTTTAGGGTCGTTTGGAAAAGTCTACAAGGGACGATGCAGAAATAAAATTGTTGCAATCAAACGGTACGTTTGTCAGACTTTTCCATCCTGCTTGGTCAATGGCCTAGTTTGAAGTATTAAGAAAGCCCATGTTTTATGGTATTTTATAATATTTTTGCCTTTCTGTTTGCTCTCATGTCAATCCTAAGCTATCGAGCCAACACCTACTGCTCCAAGTCTGACGTGGACATGTTCTGCCGGGAGGTTTCCATTCTCTGCCGACTGAACCATCCGTGTGTCATCCAGTTTGTGGGAGCATGCCTGGATGACCCCAGTCAGTTTGCCATTGTCACGCAGTACATCTCCGGGGGATCGCTCTTTTCCCTGCTCCATGAGCAGAAGAGGTATTCCCCTCGTCCTCTGCTCAGGCTTCCTGCATAGAATTTGGAAGAGTAAGGAATCTATGCTGATGTAAATATGCATTTCAGCGTAAGACAACAGAGAAAGGAACACACTAGAAAATGTTGAGCTTTGGTTCAGTTAATTTGGTGTATGAGGGAAACTGATAAGTAATCACAAAATGGTTATTGTCATTATTTTACAATATATAGATTTACATTACATAGATTATATAACATTAATTTTTATGTAAAACAATTTTAAAGGTTGCATGATTTACACATAAGAATAATTTACAGACGATTTTTGACTCTTCATTAACTTTGAGTATTTTTTTTTTTTTCCAAAATACAGAACTCTTGATCTGCAGTCTAAATTAATCATTGCTGTAGATGTGGCCAAAGGCATGGAGTACCTCCACAATCTCACACAGCCCATCATACACCGGGATTTGAACAGGTCAGTTTCTGTCTTTAGCCTAAATATTCAGAGAACATGAAGGCTCAAAGACACAGGGACACCACGTTGTGTCTCATTAGCACTGAACTGAAAATAATCTCAGAGGTTTTACACAAACCCCTACGAGTCACAATTGCCAAACTGTCATTGTTCTTGAAGGCAGCAGTCACTGAAAAAGAGCGTTTTTCTGCATCTGTTTGTTCGGGCTTTTCTGAATTTCCATTTCTGAATGCTCCATGTATTTTAGCCCAGCACCTGCTGGCAAAGGGTACTTTGTCACTTTCCCTTGTCACTTCATCTCCTTCCTTTGTTTTGAGTCTTTTACTCTTAAGTATTTCCCCGTAGTCACAAGTTCTTGTGTTTCTTTATCTGCTTGGCTGGTTTGTTACAGCTAAAAGCAGCTCTGACTGCTCTCTTCTGAGAGCTGAGGTCTCACACAGGACCAGGCACTCATCCCTCTCTTTGATGGTGTCTGAGTAAGAGTACTGAGCCCTTAGTGTCTGCAGGGAGAGCCCATTCTTGCTGCTCTAGCTATGAGAACAGTCTCATGATGTGCATGTTTCAGCAACAGGGGGTAAAATACCCAAACCATTGATTGCGAGATTGAGATTAAAATGATCCTTTTGCTAAGGCAAAACGTGGTCCTTAGCTCTGTCAGCCCTTGAGAGCAACAGGCACACTGGGGTGGCATCCCCCACTTTCCCTCTGAGTCTCCTTTCCATCCCTGCATCACTGCACAGGTTCCTTTCAGGCCACAACCCATGGTCTCCGAGGGAGAGCCTTGTTTTCAAGGCTGCAGCTCTTGCCTCAACTGTGATGCAAGCCCTGTGCCTGACCACTGCAGCCTGTGGGACTGCTCTGGGGCAGCCAAGGCTCAGACTAAGGCAGCCAAGGCTCAGCTCAGTTCCATGGTTAGGACCTCACAGCTCAGCTCCAGGCTGTGGTGGCTCTTGGAAGAACAGTTCTGCACTGAAGGATTTTAACTAGCATTTTCCACAAAAGAAAACCCAAACCAGTGTATTCCTAGAAAGCTGGAAAGCATGTAATTGCCCCACAGAATTTTTACGGATCATATTTGTGAGGGTCAGAAGATAATTTGCTGTAGGGACACTGCTGTCATTGATGTGTGCTGATGAGAGCAGCTCAACTTCAGTGCAAAAGCAGAAGCTGCATGTGCAGCGTGAGTCCCAGCCAGCCCACAGGCACAATTACCAGATGAAAATCTTTGCAACAACTTAAGAGAAAGAGCAAGAGTGAAATGGTGTTAAGTTTTGCCAGTGGCTTCACAGGAGTCTCATATTTTTTACCTTAAATTTTCACATAGCTCGTAACCCCCTTTGTGAGTTCTGAAACCTAATGCACCACACATAATGCATTAAATAAATCTGCAATATGGCTTGACAGAATAGAGAAGGAAATGAATCTTTCATGTACTTTACCCTGGAAAAGGGGTTATCCTTCCATTTGGAGAATAATTGGGAGTTTTATTTTGCTTTTCACTTCTGACAGCTATCCGCAATGGTATCAGCTTATTACTACTTACACCATGGTGAGGGATGACAGCCACAATGACTATAGCACTTTAATAAAAAAGAGACCATTTTAGTATCAATTTAATTTAAGCCATAACAGCTGAACATGGCTGGAGCAAGCCTTTGAGCGACTGACCTGCATTTGATGGCTGTAACTATCCGTGAACACTTCTGAGAGCTGCTTGGTGAGGGAGATGAAAGAGAGGATGGCAGCCTGGTGATAATGGGGATAGAGTCTGTGACTCCTCTTTGTTCAAACATCCCATGTGAAATCTTAAAATAGCTGTTGCTTTTCATTAAACCCACAGCATGTTAAAGGCAGAAAGATCTTTTCATGGCCCTGATCTCTGGGAAAGGGACATGCTGTGCCTGTCACTTGCCATGGGAGGAAGAAGCCTCCATGGCTGGCAGACCCAAGAACCACATCCTTTCACAAAGGCAGGATGATTGCACATTACTCATTCTTCTCTCACTTTCTTCCCTCCATGTTTTCATGAAGAGAATGATGCTTGCTCTCACCATTGCAATCCCTGTGTGATCCTAACAGAAGACAATTAATTTGTGATCCTGCTGAACTCATTATTAACCTTCTGCCCGCTCAGCTCAGCTCAGTTTTTTCTTCTCTGTTTCTCAAAACAGAGGCTTAAGAGTTCCTTTCTCATCCAAGGTTTTCAAATTTGCAAGTGCCGTGGAGGAAATAACAGCATTTTTGAGCTGTACCTTCCAAGCCCTGTTTCTGTGGGCTGTATTTTTTACTGTAGAAAAGAAAAATCAGTAACTATAGCATTCACTGGACAAATGACAGACTGACAAAACCCTCCAGAGCCTGTGTCCTGCTCTCAGATATGTCCTTCCGTGTGCTCAACACCAAAATGAGCCTTTCAGCATTGTTTGTCAGATTCTGGGCCAGGGGAGGTGCAGGTTGGACATCAGGGAGAATTTCTTCATGGAAATAGCTGTCAAGTACTGGAATGGGCTGCCCAAGGCGGTGGTGGAGTCCCCAACCCTGGGGGTGTTCGAGGAATGGCTGGACGTGGCACTCAGTGCTCTGGTCTAGTTGGCAAAGTGGTGGTGGTTCACAGGTTGGACTCGATGATCCTGGACATCTTTTCCAACCTTGCTGATTCTGTGAATCTATGAAAGTCTGTTGCATACCATGAGGAGAAAGAGCCTGTTGATTGATTTCTCAGCTTCTCAATAAAAACTGTCAATCTAAGTCTTGATTATGCCTTAACTTGTCAAGTCAGATTTATTCAAGGTCTGCACAACCACGGAGAAGACTGAAGTTGAAGCTAGGGCTCAGTGCAGTTTATTCACATTGAGACTTGGGGATACTTTTTGTCCCTACTGACAGAGGCCAAATTTGAGTAAAGACCACAGCAAATTCTGTAGCTCTGTATGACTTGTGTACCTACACTCAGTCCATGATCTCTCAAGGGTCTCTCTAGTTCAGCTTTGTGTTTGATTCATATTTTCATTTGGCATCTGGTGGGGATCTCAAAACAATTTCCCATGTCATACTCAAGTCACTTCAATATTTTGATGGAAAGTACATCTGGAAGCTGAAAACAGGTTGAATATGAATCAAAGTGTCATGATTACATTTTTATGATTAAATTTATCATCCCAAGTGTTGATCTTAAGTGAAACTACAAATCTTAAAGACAGTGATTTGTGGAGGTCCTGCTTGGGAGAGCTTAAATTTTTTCTGTCCTATAACTGTTATCTGGTGAAATCTGTGTTCCTCGCTTGACTGTTCTTGTTTCCATCTGTAGCTCTAATATGAGCAAGTTGTGCTTTTTGCTGAGACCATCAATATCACTTTCATTTTTTTCTCCCCATATAAGCCCTGGCCGAATTTTTCATTTATTTTTTACATACACTTTTCACTCTTCTGAATTTACTTGGATCAGTCAGCATTTGATAAATATCCTGTCAGCAGCTTTGTGTCCACATTCCTCCATTTTATGTTGTGATTTGCTCAGCCCTTCCAAAGCAGAATCACAGAATATGCCGAGTTGGAAGGGACCCACAAGGATCGAGTCCAGCTCCTGGCCCTGCACAGGACCATCCCCAAGAGTCACCCCATATGCCTGAGAGTGTCATCCAAATGCTTCTTGAACTGTCAGACTTGGTGCTGTGACCACTGCCCTGGGCCATGAAGGCGTAGTGACTGGGGTAGGGAAACCTTCATCCCAAGAAGTACTGGAAGCTTGTGACCTAGCTAAGGCATCTTTTGAGTCTTTCCCCATGTTCCCACTTTGTTTGAAAACCTGTGTTTGTGTTGCTGATTTCTAAAAGCCTTGGTCAAAGGTTAGATTATCAGTTGAAGGTTTGACTCTGTGATCATGGAGGTCTTTTCCAACCTTGATGATTATATTATCTATGGTTTTATGAAATGGCCTTTTTTCTACTTCCTCTTGTGTGTTCTTTGCTGAAAATTAAATGAGTTGCTGTAATGTCCTTGAATCAGTAAATCAATTTTCAATAGATTCTATATACACTTTGCCTACTAAATGGCGTTTTGCACTATGCAGAAGATATTTTGTGTGCATGATCCATTCTATATGGACTCTTCGGATCTGCTTCTTCCCTTCTATACACCATCATAAATTAGGGATTACCACCATGAATTTATACCTACCTAAGCCTTAGAAAATAAAACAATCAGTCCATGCAGTTTTATTTGAAGGCCATCACTGTGCTTATATTTGAATATCATCTTTGTCACTTCATCACTGAGATTAACTGCACTTATTTAATAAAAGACTTTGTCTATAATTAATTTCAGAACTGTTCTGCTCTGGTATTGATTAAAAGCTGACCTTCTGAAGCCTTGGGTTTGCCTCTCAGAGTTAAAGTGCACTTTCTAACAATAAATACAAGATGTAGCTATAGACATTTAACTACCTATGCAGGTAATTTGAACTCCTCAAGAGTGTAACTATGACCCAAAACCTGTAACATTTCCACCATTTTTAAGATACTATCAAACAATTACCTATGTTTGTTTTTTTCCCCCCAGTCACAATATTCTCCTGTATGAGGATGGTCATGCTGTAGTTGCTGATTTTGGAGGTAAGGAGTTTTTGTTAAACATTTATAAATTAACCCCAAATTCTCTAAAACTAAACATGTGCTGGCTGAGACAATCCTGTAGGATTGCACTGAATATAGGGCTTTTGTATAACGAGGTTTGTGTCTGTATTGGCCTGACAGTAATTATTTTTCTCGCTCTGCTTCAGAATCTCGATTTCTGCAATCCCTGGATGAAGACAACATGACAAAACAACCTGGGGTTTGTTTCTTCTTTTCTTCCATGTAATTAATATCAAATATACAGGCAAACCCAGTTTAGGAGAAACTGACAGTGGAAATACGCTTATTGGAAAAGATGGACTGCTGTAGTATTTCATCTCTCTCAATGTTTCTTTGTTTTGGCCTTATTTTTTTCTTTTAAGTGTATTTAATAGCAAAGATGAGGGAATATATAACATCTTCAACAGAAAACAATGTTTTTTAAGGTTGTCTTGGGAGCTCTATTGCCCCAATTCCTTTCTAAAGGGTGACTTTTAATCCACCCTTTCCCAACTCTCGCACACATTTGTTGGCAGGTGATTGATTTTTCTAACAGGGAATCAGTTCCTCAACACTGATTCCCTTATTTCACAGTTCTCTTCTCCATAAAAGCCTGTGCTCACAGTCAGATTTACAAGACTGTTGTTGTTGTCTTCATGGGTTTGAGTCCAGATGTGTCCCATGTGTCACTCCATGGCCAGGAATGTTCACATCATCCTAACTACTAATGTGGGGTGGGATGGGCGATGCCAAAGGATGGGTAATACTATACCAGGGCTTGCAATCAGCACTTTAACACCCTGCAGTGGCACATGCTGTGTGAGGAACAAGGCCTACTGCTCAGACCCAGGTCCTGCCAGGCCTTGGTGACATCCCACTGAGAAGATCTGTCTTGAGAAGGGCTGTCCTGAGAAAGATGGACCTGAGGAGGACTGTCCTGTCCTGTAAAGGATGCAGAGTAAAGGAACCAAGGCACAAGGAATCTGAAAATCACCCTGAACCCATCACCCCAGGGAGAGGCTGGTTCCTTGTGAAGCAGCCTCAGAACAAGGGGTCTGCAGGGAGGGGTGAGACCCCAAGAGAGCAGGCCCAGCCTGATACAGCTGTGATCAGCTTTTGCTTCTCCCAGCTGAAGCAGTTAATTCCTATTATATGGCATATATTCATATATATATGGGGTTCTCCTTTTATTGTCACCCTACTCTCATGTTTAAAGTCTGCTCAGCCTGGCTGTACAGGGCTGAGACAGCACCAAGCTAATGCAGTTATGTATCATGTGCAGTAACACACACATACTGACTGGATTTTGCAAGCCAGGTGAAAATTTTTCCTGGGAAATTACTAGTTATTTTATGGAGCAATGGAGGCAGGAAATAAGAAAACAAAGGAAAACAAACATACAAAGACAGGAATAGATGCATGTGGAGGAGGCAAACGTGCTAATGTGTGACTGCTGTTTCCTGGTGCACAGAACCTGCGCTGGATGGCCCCCGAGGTGTTCACCCAGTGCACGAGGTACACCATCAAAGCTGACGTCTTCAGCTACGCTCTGTGCCTCTGGGAGCTGTTAACAGGGGAAATTCCATTTGCTCACCTGAAACCAGGTAAGATGCATTAGTATTTTAAATTTTTCTGAGCTGGAAAAGTAGCTACACTGAGTAGTTTTAACCAATAGTTTACTGAAGTGTGTTATTAAGTGCTAAGATACAGCATTTTGTGAAAAGCACAGAAATATCCCATTATAATCATGTATATTACTCCCTGCAGATCTATATAACCTACAATTCCTTATCCAGGTCTAGGATTAGGAACAAGTCACTCTGACTGCAGGCTTTTTTGTGTCTCACGTGGGTGTTGGGATTGTAAAGCCATTCCTTGGTACTTGTCCTCATGTACCTCAAGAGAGCACCCACAAACTATGGGAGGGTACCAACAGCAGAGTGGGCTTTCCAGGGCTGCACTTGGCACTCCTGAGATTCTGACCCCTGGATGTCTGAAAGGAAGCATTAGAGGTCAAGAGTGCTGCAGGATGTGGTCAGGGCCAGCACAGGTAAGGAGGGAGGGCTCAGACCCCTTTGCCAATGAGACCCCCACTGCTCTGTCCTGTGGCTGGAGGTGGGCCCGAGGCCATGGGGATGGGCAGCTCGCTCTGCTCTCAGTCTGACTGGAAAGCCCTCCTTTAACCTCCATGCCTTTATCCGCAGGTTGGGTGACTCGGTGTTCTGTGCCTGCCAGGTGTCTCAGCAGTGAGCTGGTGTGTTCCCAGGATCTGTGTGAGTGTGGGCACTAACCAGTCTCTGTGGCCTGTCCCTTGCAGCAGCAGCAGCAGCAGACATGGCCTATCACCACATCCGCCCACCCATCGGCTACTCCATCCCCAAGCCCATCTCTGCCCTGCTGATGAGGGGCTGGAATGCCTGTCCTGAGGTGAGTGCCCCTGGCAGTGGGAAAACAGGCATGTCTGCTCTGGCTTACCCTCCCCGTAATCCCAGTTTCCATGTGAAGGGTCCCTGCAGAAAGCCCCCAGACAGATAACAGGGTGTGTCAGGAAATACAGGACAGTTGGTGAATTGAGGAGGAAAGTAAATTGAAATTTAGCCATCCAATGAAACCTGATTAGTCACGTGACTTTGATTATGACTTGAGTTACAGTGTGATTAGAAGACTCCTTGCTGCTCTCAGACTTTTGTATATAACCGCTAATGACAGCATGTAACACACATTCAGTTTAAATTTATTAATTAGAATGAATAAGATGTCATATTAAAGCGTTGACTTAAGCAAGTGCAGAGATGGATGCAGTCCCGGTGTCTTGTCAGCATTCCCACAGCCCACTTAGTTCCAAAACCATCTTTTCAGAGTCCCAATGCACTTTGTTACCCATCAGTGACACTCCAACATCACTTCATCTTGCCAACGTTTTAGAGTTTCATGACAGAATTATGAAGAAATTGATAGCACAGTCACCCCATGGATGGCCAGTACTTTGCACAAGATGTGAGCAAAAGGTTGTTGAAATGATCTTTATTAAAGGTGTTTTGCTTCTGTTCTTTATGAAAATTTCCTCTATGGATTGGAAGGTTGCTGGTAAGTCTGCAAGGCTTTGGCCCAAAGCCCTTAAATAGAGCCTACCTCTTGCAGGTGGTTCTGTTGAGGGCAAGGTGGTGATGGAATGAGTAGCTTATTTAGCAGTTACCTCATTAAGGCATTCCCAGCCCTCCACTGCCAAACAGTGCTCTAGGTACTGCTTCAGTTACACCTGAGCTTCCCAGGAAGGCTGAGCTGTGAGTGGGGACAGAACACGGATAGGCAGTAATGGAGGGATACTTGTCATTCTCCTCACTTGCCTGATCCTGTCCTGAGTGTGGCCTCCACAAACCTCTGTGCCACTTCAAGCACACAAAGATGGACACAGTTGTCCAGGAATGGGCCAGGCAGGCAGTGGGGAGCAGCTGTGGGGGGGTGCAGGTACATGCAGGAGGGGAGGAGGAGGAGGGCGGCCACACAGGCAGCTTGTCTGCTGCTCGTCACTTCATGGGCAAAGAGGAAGCCAAGCTAAAGAGCAGAGCCAAGAATTTATTAATAGAATTTTTGTAATCTTATGATCTAGTCATTATTAGCTCAAATATAATTGTTACAAAAAAAGAGATGAATTGCAGTTAAAGTTGTTATACACACACCTCTTCATTTCCTAGCTCAGCACTGAACTTGCAGTTCTCATCAGATTCCCAAACAGACTGACAGCAGTGCCATGAAATTCAGAGAAATCCTGTCCCTGTGTGTCAGTCTATTCACAGCAGATCTGCCCCTTTCCATTTTTAACCTAGCTCTGCTTTTTCTGTTGTGTTCCCAGGGGAGACCAGAGTTCTCAGAAGTTGTCACAAAGTTAGAGGAGTGTCTGTGCAATATTGAGGTAAGGACCTGGTTCCCAGCGTGGGGCGTCTGTGTGTGTACAAGCAGATGGGAGGATGAGTGGGGAAAGGGACAGCGCCAGAACTGAGGACAGCACTGGCTTTGGAGCTGCTGGAAAAGCCCAAGGAAAATGGGGGACAACTTATGAGAAAGAAATGAGGAAGGACTTGGAAATGTGCAATAACAGTGCCTTTTTTTTTTCTTTTTTTAATCCAGTTAATGTCTCCAGCCTCCAGCAACAGCAGCGGGTCCCTGTCTCCCTCCTCATCGTCGGACTGCCTCGTGGCCCGGGGAGGTCCTGGCCGCAGCCATGTCGCCGCGCTGCGCAGTCGGTTCGAGTTGGAATACGCCCTGAATGCTCGAGCCTACGCTGTCTGGTCAGAGGGGTGTGTAAGAACCGCCTGGGGAGGGAGAGGGGCTCTGAAAGGCTCAAACTGAAGTGACTGAAGGAAGGAGGCCATGCTGCTACAAGGTGTTGTGGCAGGACCAGGAGAGAGCTCTGCCAGGCCTGTGCTGTCACCTGTGCCCATTACAGACATCAGGGATAAACCAGCTGTCAGCAGGACAGTGGGTTTGGTTCAGGACTGGAAGATAATTTTACAATCTTCCTCACCAGAGAAACTTATTTGCAGGACCCTTTTAGCAGTGACACATAAAATACATGGCAATGACCCTGGATTGATGCCTGGAATTGCTTCCGAGATAACAATGCGGAGATAGTTATGAAGCCCCAAGCGGGGTATTTGAGGGCAGTTACTCTGAGAAGCGTAACTGAGTGCCAGTGGGTCCTGGTCTTGCTTCATGACTTTTTCTTGCTTTTTGTTTACTGAACTGCTGTGGTCAGGCCCCACACTGATGTCTTGTGGTACTGTCCTTTCCTCCCACTCTGGAGAAAAAGCTCCTGTAGCCTTCATCAGTCATACCTAAACTGACACCTCTTGTTTAATTTGCAGCACTGGGCAACCCCTTTCTCAGGGCCCGTCTCTGGATGACATGAGAAGGAACTTCCAGTACCCCCCAGTTGACAAAAATGGTGAGTTAATGCAGAGGGTTCCTCTGCCGCAACAAGTTGTTCTGCTGCCATCAGCACTGCGGGGAGGTGGGACGGGAGCATCACTGCTGTGCCAAGCTGCAGTTGACCCTCTTTCTGCACCTTGCAGGGTATGTGTCGGACCCCTTGAGCACCATGAGGTTCCACTCCTGTGGCAGCAGCGGCAGCTTTGAGGAGAGCAGCTGAGGGAGGGACCGTTCGCCAGCCCGGCCACCAACCTGCAGCCCTCGCTGCACCACCAAACCCCCGGTGTCACACTGAGATCCCTGAACAGCTTTAGTGTTGATGGCAAATATCCCCATCCTGCATTCTGCTTTAACATCCCCCTCTGCTGACCTGCCCGAGGGCTGGATTTTGGTGGTGTGTTGCTGTTCTGTAACACAGGAATGCCCACAAGGAATGCTGCACTTTCATCTTGGGCACTGATACCATGATGAGATGAAAGTAAAGAAACATCAGTTATAGTCCAGAGCTCTGAGATAGATTGCTCTCAGTTTGGACGGCCCTGAGGCAGGGGGCTGTCAGCCCACCCTGGCTGGGAGGTGCCCAGGAATTGCCAGGCCCATCCCCATCAAGACAAGGAACAGCCTGCCACCCTCACCTCCATCCACCCACCATGGCAGCTTGGTTACTCCTGCTCCCAGCTGCTGAACCAGACCTGGTTTGGAGTTCTCCGCAGCCCCAGACGCATCTTGTGTCCCATTCCCTGCTCCATGGGTTGGCCCAGCTCCTCAGCACAGCAGCCCTGACTGCAGTTTGTCAGGGCTCTGACCCTTGGGTGCTCTCCTGCACACTGAGAACATGGATGTATCTGGGTGCCCATCTTCCATCAACTCCTCCAGGCATCCATGTTTTCTTATCCACTTGGTTTGGTTTGAGGGATTGTTTTCCCAGAAGAGTGTAAGCTTTCCTTCAGTTGTTTGATTACAAAAAGCAACACAGGAGCTCCAAAACAAACTTTAAGTGAGAAGGAAGTTGTGTAAAATTGTGTCACAAACATGATAACATTAACACAGTGCAAAGTGGCATTTTTGACTGGAAGCAAACCTGTGTCAGGGTGCCATTGCAGTGGGCACTCAGTGCCACAAAAAGGCCCTGTAGCAGTGACTGAGCACGTAGAATTAAAAAAGAGAATAGAGGCAGGGCAGGAGAAATCAAACTATTCCTCTACAAGCAATTACAGAGTTAATTGTGCTGTTATTTTCTGGAGTCTTTTTTAAAATTAGCAAACTGTATCTGTAATCCTGTGTGTATGCCATGGCAGAGTGGGAGTCACCTCACCATGGCAGAGCTCTGTGGGTGTTATTGAGGATGTGGTTCCTACAGCCATGATCCCTGAAGCAGGTCTGTGATGAGGCCTCGAGCAGTGTGACAGACATGAGCTGTGACTGCGTGGTGGGCTCTGCCAATGCTCTGCTGCCATGCCTGCCATTAATTCCACAGTCCTGAAGCAATAAAACTGGGGAAGATTTCACTTAGCAAGCCTTAGAGGTGGTTTTTCATTTGTTGTGTTTCACTTGCTGAAAAGCTGAATGGAGGGAAAAGGAAAACCAAAAACGGAGCAAGGGAGCAGACTTCATGTGCACTAGCACTTCAGTGTACTCACAGATACCTGAACTGCTGTGTCATCCCTGAGCACCTCCCCTAAATGTGTCACATGGAAACAACAAAAAAATTCCAGAAAGCAAAACTTCTATAGTTTAAAAAGCTCTTTACAAAGCCGCCTGTTTGCAAATAATTTTACTAGTAATTAAAATTACTGGTTGCTTGAAGAAAACAATGTCGTAGATAATTGGTCTCTATAGAAGAAATATCAGGCTTAGGGGAAAAACATGTTTCAAAGGAGTGATCAGTTAGTAATTCAAAAAAAAACTCTGAAAAATGTAAATTACTGAGTAGAACATGCTCCAAAGCTGTTTGTGGGAGTGCAAGTAGTCTGTGCTGTTCCCGAGAAGCCCAAGGACCCTAGCACATCAAAATATTTACCAATGAGACAGTCCGAGGATTCTTACCCTGCTTTGGAGACCTGCCAGTGCCTGGCAACTGTAGTGATATTTTAAATAAATGTATCAGCAATAGATTATCTAGATTATCAGGAAGACATTAAAATAGATGATCTAGATTAAAATAATTAAATAATATGGAGTCCAACCAGACAAGGGCTTGGACTAGAGGCAGGAGTGAACCTGGCATTCCTGCAGCATATGTCCACCAGCATGGCACAGCACAGGACAGGACAGGAAGCACAGCATGGCACAAGACAGCCAGCACAGCACAGGACAGGCACAGCCAGCACGGCATGGCTGCTGCCTCAGAGGCTGGCCTGGCACAGCCCTACCAGGCAGGCCAAGGGGTTGGTCATGCCTGGTTTGCACAGCTGAACCCCAAAATCCCTCAAGCAATTCCCAGCCAGGAAAATCACCTTGCAGCCCTTGTTTCAGACAGACAGATGCACTGCCCATACAGTGCTGCCCACCAGGGGCTGCCCTCTATCCCAGGCAGTGTCTGTGATCCACCATCCCGCAACCCTTCCAGCAATGCCAGGGCTTGGTGCCCAGTTCCAGGAGCACAACTTCAAACCTTCCTATGCCACGTCCAAATTGCACAGCTGGCGTGGGTTTGAACTGGTGAAATGCATCTCTTCAGCCTGTGGGATGTCACCAGGTTCCAGCTGTGCGGGAGACATCTGAGGCACAACCATCAGCAGCCAGTGACAGGCAATTGAGAACACCTGACAGTTCAGGGAGTTCCAAAAGCCTCCTGATGAGCCAAGAATGAGTTATGCCAGTGGCAACACTGTTTGATAGTTTGCTTTGCTCACATATGCTCACTTTAATAATTAGTCGGCGGGCTTTTTTTGCTGTGTGTTTTGCTTTCCCCCAAGTGCCACCTAGTTTTCACTTTGAAGTTAATTACTAATTAGCACCAGATAGGAGAACAGAAAGGACCAAGGGAAACACTTCCAAACCCATAAAATTATCCTTTTCCATGGTTTTGCTTATTACCAAATTTCTGCCTGCTCAGATGACAGGGACAATAATGTATTGAAAGTCCACATATGTGTTCCTAACCACAGGATTCCTTCCCCCAGTTGTTACAACCACATGCACAAGTGCCATTTATAAGTATTTCAAGAATGTTCAATAATGAACTGTCAGCATTCCAGTTCCTTACAATCACACTGCTCTGTTCACCAGGGCCTTCTCGGATGCCCTGGGTCTCCTGCAGCCCTGAAGGGGCCCCCAGGAATCCCTGCTAAGGCAAATCCCTGCATCCCCATTTGCCTTTGAATTGCCACCCATGTGTCCAAACACTCAGGTGCAGCCATGCCACAGCCCCAGGCACGAGCTTTGTGTGGGTACCTGCCCAAGGCAGCTTTAGCAGCACAAACACTCAACCCAGCATCAGTCAGTCCTTTGGCAAACTGAGACAGACACCACAGTCCAGGCCCTGCTGCACAGGCAGGGGTTATTCCTGCACTTAAACCATTGGCAAAAATTGAAGGAGCTGCACGGACTGGTACAGGTTTTTAATAGACCCAAGTGAACATGCAGGTCTGGGCATGTACACAGAAAACACAACCTCTGAGATGGTCCTTATCAGGAATGTGCACATACAAATGCAACTGCCTCTAGTACAGGAAGGAACACAGCAACCACTTGATCACATTTGAGTTTCCACTCCCATGCATATTGATCTGAAGTGACTCACAGAACCAAGCCACTCAAAATCCTACTCATTTCAGCCTCGTTTCCCTACTTCAAATGCAATTACAGTCCCTACTGTGTGGGGCTGAGTCTCCTGCACCCACCAAGCAGTGCCTAGAGGCTGTTGTACACCCAGCCCCAGGTGCCCAGCTCAGAAGGGTCTTGCTGGGCCCATGGAGGTGCAGGAGAGCTGAGAGGAGCCTCAGGCAGCAGAGATGGGCAGCCACTGTCAGGCTGAGACAGCTCTACACTGACCATCCTCTTGCAGCCTCAGCCCAGGCTCCGTAGACCAGGAAGTCACTCCTGACTGATAATAGCAAAAGCAAAAGGCCAGGCTTTATGCATTTACAGATACTTGTTAGAATTGTTCTGATTTAACAGCTTTCAACATTTCAAAGTGCCAAGAATGCCCTGAAGTGTGGACAACAGCAAGCGTGGATCCCTGAGAGAGAAGCCCCCCATGCTCCCCAGCACACAGGGCACTGTGCATGCAGGAAAGCTACCCTCCCCTAACCCGGGGTGGGGAAGTCCCCAGGCTAAAACCCTCATGTGAGGCCTCCTTCACCCCTGATCCTGCCATTGCATCTCTGCTGAACACCCCTGGGTGATCTTACCAGAATCAGAGCAATGGCATGCACAAGTGCCCCATGAACAGCAGTGAGGACACAGTGTGACCGGCAAAAGGCTGCAGCTCGGAAAGGCAAAGACACCCCAAAAAATGACAGACACACTCAGACACGGGCACCCTGTACAGACAAACATACACAGCACATCTGCCCTCATCCTCCTGCCCACCTGCAGGAGCAAGTGATGCATGGGGGAGGAGGGGAAGTTCAGCCAGTCCAGTATTCCTCCAGTTTTGGGGAAAAACAAGCATGAGAGCTGTGGAACAATCCTGGTGATTACTGCATCTGAAGCAGCACTGTTTCCTGGGCTTGCAAACACAGGCTTGTTTCAGTTGTCTGCTGCACACTGAGGAGCTGTTGCGGTGAAATGTGACAGGTGGTTGTGGTACTCGCAGAGTAAACAGAGGGGTGACATCCCAGCTGGCACAAACCACAAACCCAAATTGTGTGAATGTTGCAGGACACAGCACTGAGAAGCTGCTGAAAAAGCTCAGAGCAGAGTTTCTTCCCCATCCTGGGACTGTTTTGCGGATACGATGATTGGGTCTGGGTTTGCACCGTCCTACGGAACAATGAGCAAATGTTACAGAAAACGTTCTGAACTTGGAGCTACTGAGGTATTGCTGTGACATCTCCTACAAGCAGAGGCCAGAGTAACAGCGAAGCCAAGTGCTGATGCTGACCTGGTGCTCCAGAGCCCACAGGTGCTGCCAGGGCTCACCCAGTGCCACCAGAGCTGCAGCAAGCTGGGTGGAGGTAGCTGCTCTGCACGGCCAGAGGAGAGACAGGGTGGAGGGGCTGCAAAAATTAATGCTTCAGCAAAGGGATTTGCACAGGATTTGGGGAACAGGAAAGAACGCAGGCAGCCACCACCCAAAAGGATTTATCATCCCTTGTCCCAGCTACCAGCTACCACTTAAGCAATGGAGAAGGAGTGCATCCTCTGCCTCTGACAGGGATCAGCCTGTGGGCACTGACCGACCCACACAGGACTCACCTGACAGGGCCTGTGGCTCCTCTCGCCCACATCAGCAGCTCCTGGGCTTCCTCCAACGGGACTGTCCTTCCTCTGTTGCCCGGCCACAGCTGAGCTTCCTGCACTTGCTGAGACACCCACTACCTCGCTCTCTCTCATGTTTTCACGGGGGCCCTGCTGTTCTCCCTCTGTTTTCCCTCCCGCCTGTTCCATCCCCTCCTGTTGCCCATCCTTGCCCTCCACTGCACCTGTCCCAGGAGCTGCCAGCTGTGGCTGGGTGCCCAGGCACAGCTCCTCACCTCCTGCAGACCCTCTTCCCGTCAGCTCCACTCCCCCATCCTCACGGGCAGGGGTGCTTGGGGAGGTTTCTGCAGTTGGCTGTTCCCCTGGGGACGTTGCTCTATGGGCTTCTCCGTGCCCTGGGGACACGGTACGCATTGTGCCCCACTCCCACTCTGCCTTGCCCTGGTCCTCGGCCCCCACTGGCTCTGGCCCACTTGCCTCACACCCCAGTGCTGCCTCCTGGTTCACCCCTCGCCCACCAGCCACAGCTCCATCAGCCACCCCTACCCTGTCCCTCTCAGACTCCCTGGCTGCCTCCCTTCCCTTGGCTGATGTCCCCTCTGCCACTGCCACCTCTGTCCCACCCTGTGCCCCCAGCACTGCTCCTGTCACCCCCTCCTGTGCCACTGTCCCTGTGCCCACCCCATCACTCCCAGCCACTGCCGCCCCCTCGGCCAGCGCCGGCTCCCTGGCCAGTCCCTCAGCCGGAGCCCCTCGCCCGGTCTGGCCGCCCACCACGGCGATGGCCACCAGCCCAGGGTCCCCTGCCTTGCTCATGCCCAACCCCGGGGCCAGCACCACCGCCTCACCCACCACCCCCTCCCCAGAAGGCCTCCCCTTCTCTCTCTCTTTTCCATACCTCAGCCACCCCTCCATCCCAGTTACCGTTTCCCTTGGAGCTGCTGCTCCACCTGTGGCCTCCTCTCCACCTCCCAACCCCTGGTTGGCCACCTCTGCAGACCCTCCCGCCACCCCTCCGTCAGGTTTTCTTTCCATGGCTCTCTCTGTCTCTGCTTTGCTGCCCACAGATGGGTTTCCACTCCAAAGTGCTTCCACTGCACCCTTCTCCTCCTGCTCTGCCAGGGTCTCCTCCACCTGAGATGACCCTTCACTGACAGGATCATCTCCAGCACCCCCTAGTGCCCCTAATCCAGGTGCCACTTCCAGCACAGTACCCTTGCCAGGCTCCACTGGCACCTCCATCATGTCCTCCACTCTCTGGAGAGTGTTCCCTCCCACCCTCCATAGCTGGCCACATTCAGATGCTGCGGTTCCTGTGGTAGCCTTCCCCATCTCCATCCACTCTTCCCCTAACGCTTTTAGCTGGGAAAACTCATTTGGCTTTACAAACCCTTCCCCTCCAGGCGTTGCTTCTCCTGTTTCCATATCCCCTAATGCTTCCAGGAGAGCCCCAGGCTTCCCCACAGCCTGCTGCCCTTCAGAACTGTCTTCCTCAACAGCCTCTTCTCCTTCAGGGCCAACAACCCCAGCAATACCTTCTCCTGCCAGGTCAGCATCCTCCACAGCCTTCTCTCCATCTGCCACAGCACCCACCACAGCACCATTCCCTGTGGACCTTCCCTCCCACAGGGACTCCCCTGCCTCTGACACTGCCTCACCCACCTTCTCCTCTGCCCACAGCCCTGCCGCTCCCTCGGGGCCTTTCTCCACAGCCTCCTCCTCAGTGCCCCCCCCAGCCCCCTCCTGCCCCTCGGACATGGCTCTGTCTGTCTCTCGGCCTGGCACTGACCCAGCTGGCCCCTCTCCTCCAGGTGCAGGCTCTCCTAATGCTGCCTTGCTCTCCATCCCCTCCACCAGCACCTCCTGCTCCCCAGGTGACACCTCTGTGCTCGACTCCACTCTCTCTTCTGTCCCCTTCCCTTCCAGATGTTCCTCTGCCACGGTGCCTTCCTCAGGTATGGATTCCTCCGGCGCAGACCCTGTCTCTTCCTGGGGCAATAAATCCCTCTCCTGTACCCTTTCTCCTTCAGCCTCTTCGCTGCGAGCATCTCCTCCTGCGGCAGCACCATCCTGCTCCAGGGCTTCTCTCTGCCCTGTCTTCTGCCCTTCTCGTACTTCTTGTACTACCACCTCCTGCAAATCAAGGCTTCTTCTCCCTTTTGCCGGGAAACTTCCATCGGGTGCTGTTCGGGAATAATCACACATTGGTTTTACTCAGTGTTCCATGTTCGTGTCAGTGTTACATGTTTTACAGGGTTAGTGTTAAAGGTGCCATCTCTGCCCAGCAATGAGGGACACCAGCATGGGGACCAGAAGAAAACTTGATGTGCTTCTTCTCATCACACCCCTGGGCTCTGACTACATCTCTAGTGCTGCTGTCCTGGCATTTGGCATAATGAATTTAGGAAAAAATGTTGATGCAAGGCCAGCTTTCATCTTTGCCAGTCTTGCCTGCCCTGCCTGCTCTGCCTCCCTCCCTTCCTGCCTGCAGGGAGCTCAGGTGTGTGTGTGAAACACCTGTAACCTTGACAGTGACACTTAAAAAGTCAGAAATAGGTGGCAAATTGCTCATGTAAAATATGCACACACAGGAGGAAGAACACTCAGCTGTTCATATAAAATGGGTAATTGCTTCCGTGGATTCCTTAATTACACTGGGGAATAACACAGGGTTGATTCCTGCCCCTAGGAACCAAAGCATTTCCCAAGGAAGCCCCACGCTACCTGGAAGCACAGGGAACCTTGCTATGTTTCTGCTTTCCATGGCTATTTTCCTGACTCACAGCCAGTTTATCATAGCCTGAGTTCTTTGCCTAGAACCATTTAAATGCCAAAAAAGCATTAATTATACATGACTACAGAAAACAGCTAGTCATCACCCAATTCTATTCAAAGTTAGGAAAGGAAAAAGCACAAGGAGGGTTAATAGCTAAAGGAAAGGGCAAACACTTCTGTATAAAAACTTCAGATTAGTAAGATTTAATCCTTCTCCCTGACTGACAGTCAGCCTCACCTTCACTGGCATCATGCTCTGTAGTTGCTGCATTCTCTGCCTCCTCACTGGCATGGGAATCACGAGGTTCAGGGTCAGAATTCACAGGATGATCATTTCCAGTTGCCTTTGCCATTTCCTCCTCATCTTGTTTGCAATCTTCAAAGAGAATCACAAAGAAAACAGGAAGCAAGAAAGAGAAACCATTAAAGAGCAAAAGGGGAGTAGAAGCCATCCAGCCACCTCAGTTTGGTTTAAAATGGTTTAAAATTCATGTTTGGGCAGAGCCTTACACTGGAAACACTAGCAGAGAAACACCAAGCCAAGGTTATGTTCTGAGTGGTTATTGGGCTCCCAGCAGCCCTGAGTGTTCCAGCAGCCTGAAAACAGTCCAGCAACTCCCTGTGCTGCACCATGACTGAGAACATGGTGACATGCACCAGTCACTCAGAGCTATGCAGAGGGGTTGTACTCACCCTCTCCTTCCTCACTCTGAGGAGACTCTTCATTGCCATCCTCCATGTTCAACATCCTGGTTTCCCAAGGTGCTGGAAGATGTTCATCCTCATCATTCATGCTACTTTCTCCTGAGCAAGCCTGTTTGAGTTCCCTGTTAACTTCAGGACTTTGATGCTGCATTGTCATTATATTTTCATGAAAAATTCCAGTATCTTTCCTTGCTGCTACATCTTCTGGTTTTTCCTTTCCTTCTTTGTCTATTCCTTTCTTTTCCAGTGCAGAAGTCTCCTGATTCTCCTCCCTTCTGAGTAGTTTATTCTCCCCATTCCCATTTCCATACCGTCCGTGTGCTGTGCTATCAGATGCCCTTTTGATATCACACTCCTCTTTGCCACTGTCCAGCATTGTTTCAGCATGAGAGTCACCCTCAGTGCTGCACTGAGTGCTGATGGATGAGAGAGAGTCTGCAGGTCTCCTCTCTGGAAACAGCAAACAGCACTTTGGTTTAGTATTTGTCACTAAACATCTGCATTCACTGGGCACTCACAAAGGACAGAATTTCATCCAATAGCAATCTCTGAATTACACCATCTGAGGATATCATGACAAAATTCCAGTAAGTGTAAATAGAGGAACACTGGCCAGACGTATCAATGATTAAATCCATTTAACATTTTGGGGGTTTTTTTCTGATAATGGAAATTAACCTCTATCAATCACACAGAAATACAACCCTAAAAGCACCTCTATGTGTCACTCAGACAGGGTTTATCAGAGATTCTTGAGCTCTGTTTGATAAAAGACTTCAACTATAGCAACAATCTTTCAGTGCACTCCTGTTAACTCACTGAATATTAGAAACATCTCCAAAACCAATTGTAAACCATTCAGGTAAAACTGGAGACGAAGTTTACTGTCTTCTCTAAAAAAACCATACAGATATCATAATTTAAATTCAAAAATGGAAAGTTTGAGGGGAAAAGAGACAGTAATCCTTCATCTAACACTGAGCTGACCAGCAGAGCTGACTGCTGCACAGCCTTGCTGCTGCCCATAGTCCACACAGGTTCAAGAAGAACTGGTGAAACTCAAGGCAGAAAAATCCAGTCAGGCTGAAGTGCCAGAACTGTCATCCATGCAGAACTGCATGTTCAGAAAAATATGTTGTACCAAGAAACCTTACAGCCACAGTTTAAAGACTCCCACTCAGAGTACCACTCCTCCACCATGGGAAAATCCAAGGGAGTTCCTCTCCAGACCTTTCCCCTCAGACAATCTAATGGTTTCTGGATCTCTGGCACAGACAGATACATTAGGGCCATATTCAGGGCCACTAAAGACAGCACTCCGAAAACCCAGAGTGGTCTGCCAGGGTTCCTGGGACCCTTCAGAAGGTGAAAGTGGTCACAGCTTCTTGAGGTGTGAGTCCCGCTGACATGGAGCTTCCACTGCCTCCATCTCCATTTCAGCACCTAAACAGCTCAGCAAAAGGCCCACGCTCCCACTCCCAGGGGGCTGGGGGCTGCCTGTGATTCAGTGGCATATATAGAATTAGTAACAAATAAAACAGCTGTCTTTTATCTTGTCAGTAGGAATGGCATGGGTTTCTCCATGCAGACTCACCATACATACTGGACAAACACCCTGTAAAACATGCACCAGGTCAGCTTCTCTAAGCCTCATTACAAACAAAACTAACCTTGTTGATTATTCTCAGATTCCCTGTCAGAATATCCATCACTTTCATCTTTCTCACTGTCAGAGGTCTGCAGTGCCTTCTGCGATGAGGTTTCACTCTCCTTTCCATAGTGTAAATTATGGTTTTTATCACCTGAGGATGACTCTGACATTCCATTTGTTTGATCAGCATTCTGTCCCTCTTCATTAACTTCTTCATCAGCTTCAAAATCTTCATCATACCCTAAAACAAAAGTATTGCACTGTGAGACAGAAAACAGAATTCACAACTAATACAGTTCTTTTTAAGCAGACAGAAGTTAACTTCATTTAATCTCCTTTTGCCCTTATAGTCTTTTTTAAGCTATGAGAGAATCTAAGACCACAGACAGGAATCGTAAGAGCAGATTATCATAAAAAAGCATCATGTTCTTCACAGAGTTGCAAAAATGCAGCAAAATTACTGATTGATGCACCAAGTATGATTAATGCATTAAAACAAAACCAAATAAAATCATTAGCCATGGAAAGGACTAGAAAAATTAAAAGCTGGGCAAACTCAGAAATTAAATGCAAGAGTCTCTTATTACAGGAGAAAAACTGGTTGTGATAAAAAAAAAACCTACAAGCAATCAAGAAAGCTGGAGAAAAGTAATATATTGTAGTGCAGAGTATGATAAATGTGGATTGACATGGCTAAATAGCAAAGAAGTGTCTTATAAACTCAATGAATCTAATTAAATCCAGCCAAAGGGCACTGCAGAGGCACACTTTTATAACACTGCTCTGAAGTGCTCCTTCAGGCCCAGGGGAAATCCCAGTACAAATGAAGATTGCAAGAATTACCACTCTTAGATCCACATCTGGATTTCAGCCAGGCACTTGCCTGACAAGCTGTGACATCTGATAGATAACTTTGCTTGGTAGAGATGCATTAAAGAACACCCCCCTTCCACGCCAAAGCTGCACTGTGCACATCTCAGGCACCAGCACAAGAGATGTTGGTGATTCCCACCTAAATCCAGTCATTCCGCTGCTATCAGGAGCTCCCTGCGCCCGCAGCAGCGAGGGAACACACCTGCCCTGTGCAGGCGACTGTCACTGCTGCCACACCAGCTGTCCCTCGTGGCCATCATTCCTCACTTCCTTTCTTTCCATCATGCTTTTAATATATTGAAGGGACAGAATGCCAAGGGCAGAAATGAAGAGTTCCTGATGCAGAACCAATTAGGCAAATAAACAATTACCCAGACAATGACAACTATGGGAATAAGGAGATTTATTTTCTGCATTAAAAATCAATTGAGATTCCAACTGCAGTGTTGGCAGTGATGCCTCCTTAAGTAACTGTTAGAAGGGCAGCTCCTCCTGAAGGAAAAAGGCCTGATTAATCCCAAACACACATCTGGAGGGACTAACAAGGCAGCTGCGCAGTCACACCGCAGAACTGTGAAAGCAAAAATACGGATAGGAAGTAGGAGTTAAAATCTCTCTCTAAATGTGACTGCCCCTGAAGAAGACTATGATAAGGAAGTGAAGGGAGAGGCTGAGCTCAGTGCCTCCTCCATGGAAGAGAAAATCTTCCACCAGATCAGGTTGCCCCAAGCCCACTCCAACCTGGCCTTGGACACTTTCAGGGATGGAGCAGCCGCAGCTTCTCTGGGCAACCTGTGCCAGGGCCTCAGCACCCTTCCTTACTCACTTTCTTGGATCTTGCAAACCATCTCATCCTGTTGCATGGCTGAAAGGATCCCCACTAATTCTGATGCCCAGCCACAGGCATCACCACACTTCTTAAGCCCCAAGGCAAAGTCAGAGGCCCACAATCCCATACCTTCTCCAGAAAAAAGTCAGAGGCCCACAATCCCATACCTTCTCTCCCATTTCTCATCCCCTACTCATGTTTGGGGATACTGTACCATTTTTACTGATGTCTTCCTGACTATCTTCACTCTCATGACCAGATTGGTTTGTCATTTCTTCTTCTCTGTACTCCTCCCCAGTCTCCACTGTTTCCTCAGCAGTTTCCACACTTGCTTCATGAGCTGGTAAAATAACTAACACTGAATTTTTCACTGATTTCTGCTCAACACTGCTGTTACTTGGCTCACTGTGCAGAGCATATCCCCAGGAACCCACATGCTTCTCCACACGGAACTCCATCTTCTTCTTGGGAGGGGATAGCTTTCTGTCCAGGCTCATCGCAATAATGCACCTAAAAAATAACACAGACTGGGAAATACCACATTTTTCTTCCTGTGAACAATGGAGGGCAGCAGACATAGTGAGTTCAGCTCACTATCAGCAGATAAGGTTAGTTGGACTGACAAGAGGCAGGAAAACAGAAATCACTAGAATAAGAAAGGAAGGGGGACAGAAAGGGGGGCTGATTCAGGAAGGAATTAATCAATTTTTTAACACTATATTAAATTCAGAAAATTCACTTCAAATCTTTCTAGAAATCACAGGAAGCTGAGATTTGAGCATTTCCTAAATTCTATAGCCACTATATCCATTCTGAATTCAGAAGCTATTCACTTCTTTGAGCATGCTAGATAATACATTTACATAAATGTGTTCATTGTTAGAGTAAAAAAATATGGTACAATATTTCTTAGAATTTATTTCTTATCTGAAGGACTGGGGAACAGCTTTGTGGACAGTCTCTTGTTCCAACTGCTTGCTGCTCTTTTAAAAATTATTTATTAAAAGAACATGAAAGTTTTTAAATTATCCACATGTCCAGAAGTTTACTTGTCTGGCCAGAATTAACAATCACAGAAAAGGAAGGTTTTATGACAATTAAAACTTCTTGGGAGAACCACAGCTGTTGGTCACAGCATTGATTTTCACCCAAGACCCTTCTGCACAGACTTGCTTTCTGAACCATGGCCAACATTCAGTGCTGCCTTATTCTGCAGGTGGGGGTATCACAGCAGAATCCCACCTCAGAGGCAGAGCTGTTTAAAAATAAATTATGTACAAAAAAGCCTCAGAAAACCATAGCTTGATATTTGTTTCACTGCTGCTTGGGCCAGAGACACGTGGGTGGCACATGAACCACACCCCACTGCCCCATGCTCAGCCACCTCCAACACCTCGACAGAGCCAGCACCAACACTGTCCATGCATGCACACAACACAGGGAGACTGAGCAGGCACAGGAAAACAGCTGTGCTGGCACCCTTGGAGGTGAGACCCTGACAGGTAACTGCAGTCCAAGGGGCACTGAGAAACAGAGCAGGTTTTACAGAGCTGTGGGGAGCCAGAGAGATGAAACAGGAACAAGTGAGAAACTCTCTAAAAACCAAATCCCTGCGAGCAAAGTGTACTTGTCTCCGTACCTGTAGCAAGGAGATGCTCCCTCCACATTGAGAAACCTGAAGTATCTGTGTCTGCCTCGCAGCTGGGAACGCCTCTGATGTTTGTACTCACAGCAACAGCTCAGCCTGTGGACTTGCATCCCGTTGAGAAAAAAGGTGAGGCTGAACGGGAAACCATGGTGCCTCTTGGAGATGAACTGGAAGGTCTCTGCAATCACAGAAAGAAAGGATTCAAATAAAAACATTACACTTCACTGTCAGCCTGGGGCAATTGCTGTATCTCACCTGCATCAGCACAGCACCCAGCCCTCTGTGGCCAGCCAGTGGGGTTCTCAGCTCTGTTCATCTGTTGGTCACACTCTACCCTCCACACACACAGCCCTGGCTCTCCCCAGCCCAAGGACCCAAGGTGGGCACAGCTAGGACAGGTGAATACACTGTCAGTTTGGCCACTCACCGCTACAGCAGAAGAGAGGCAGGAGCCTCCCAGCCATTTCATGGGCCCAGTTTCTCAGAACACAATTCACCTTTTACTAGTGTGAGGGAATTGCACTCACATAAAAGAGATGAGAACCGGGCTCCCACTATGTACTTTTCCTTCTGGAGTAATAAGCAACATGCACTGATGTATTTTAGCAACTCAGATAAATCCTATTTAAGTACAGCTTCCTGCTACGACTACTCCATTAACCATATATCTCTATAGAAAATTAATCTAAGCTACAGTATTTTGTTAAATTAGCTCTCCAAATCCCTTCTACCATAATTTGCAGAAGTAATTGTAACTTCACTTTCAATTATGGAACAGTAGATCCAGATTTAGTGTGGAGGCAGATGGTATAAAAATCCCTGGATGCAGGTATCTTGACTGCATTCAGCTGAAATCATTTTGGTATCAGAGCAAAGTTTTAACCAAAAAAGATGTTGCCAGAATCAATACAAACTCTTTGACTCTATCCTTACCTCCTTCCAACAGCTTGCCGTTGTAGACACAAAGGTTTTCTCCTCCACAGTGCTGCTGATAGACTTTGATTTCATCCCTGTAATCTTCGTGAGACAAATGCAAACTCTTTCCTAGGTAGGCCATGGTGACAACGGCATTGCTGCATAACGGGGACTTGGGGAACCCTCCAGAATTCTGCATCAGGAAACACACAGAAACGTCTTCAGCTTCCAGCTCCAACAGGAGGGGATCAAAAAGCTCACAGCTGTGCAGTACACACCTGAGGCTTCCAGGCTTTTGTGACAGGTGCTGGGCTGATTAAATTCGGAAGTGTTTGTAACATGGGGCCCAGACATATTTCCAACTGAAAATACATTTCACTGAATAGCACCAAATTGCAGGGACCATGTCTCATGACCCACGACCCATATCGTCCCTCCCAGTCCTGGGTTCCTACAGTTTCATTTACAGGAGTCAAAACTGGCTGGAGACAGAGTATAAACCAAGCAGTGTTCATATACTTGAGGCATTTCAAAAATCCCTAGAGCTCTGGTGCCAGCTATGGCCAGAGACAGGATCAGATTGACTGAAGTGGAAGGCCCTATGGGTTTTTGTTCAGCACCTTTTTTCTCTCCAACTGATGAAAAACACCAAATATTTTAGTTTACAAAGGTATGCACAGCAGTTATATATTTTAATAGTTATACATTTTCTTTATGCAAACTAGGTACGCACACCTTTCAGCATTAGCCAACCACACAAATGAGGAAGGTAATACACCTGTACAACAGACAGAGATAACTTACCTTTGTTAAAAGTTGCTCTGTGTCATTTGATGCAGTGGTGGGACGAAACCGTCTCCCTGTGGGCACCCCACTTCTCCCTGCAGGGACACCCCTGTCCCCTCTGTGCCGGCGAGGTGGTGGCACTGGCACCAAGCAAGGGTTAATGACAGGCAGCTGATATGGGGATACACCAGTCACGTACTCCACAGAATTCAGAAGCCTTAACTCACTTCTCTCCCCCTGCAAAAACATTTTAACCAGGTGACATGGGTTTTGCAGAACCAGCTCCTGAGCATATGGAACTGGCCGTGGTCTGACTGCTCGGTACATTGAGCAGCACACATCCTTCTGCAACAGCTCCTTAACTTGGGGCCTGCAATTTGTTCGTTAAAACATTTCTGTGCTAAACCCCTTTCTTTTAATTCACAAGACAACATGCAGATTGCTTGAGAATGTCACCCTCAGAGATACAGACAGCACTGCAAACCAAGCCCTGCCTGCAGCCCTGCAGAGCTCTGATCTCAGATAGAATGCTGCAAAGCCCGCAGCAGTGCTGCTCTCACAGCTGGAAAGCACATCCCAGAGCAGCCAGAGTTGTCCAATAGGAACATCACTTGGTATCTATTATACAAAATGGGGTTCAAATGCTGCTTCCCCGTCTGAGTGGAGGTTTAGCCCTCTTTCAGAATGAAATGCAAGCAGAGGACCAGGGTCCTGAAGAGCAAGACATGGCCTGTAAATGCTACATGCTCTGGCTCTGAGCTCTGTAGCATGTTCTCATAACTGACACCTGATTTCCTGATTTCGCTGTTTTGTCAGTTGAGAGCATTAAAAAATCCATTAAATCATCCATAACTTGAGTATACACAAACAATACCAGCAAGTTCTTGGACAAAGGATTGTGATCATCCCAACACAGAGCAAATGCAGAGCAGAAGTCTGCATCATACACTGTCTGCCAGCCAGTGGTAGCAGGTCACAGTCCCATTCCAAAATCTTTCACCCCATGGAACTTGCATCACAAAGCCAATTACGCTATGGTTTTCTAGAACAGAAGACAAGTCCAAGTATCACTTGAAAGTGATGGTGAACATATTGAGATCATGTTTGACTCTCATTCTCTGAACACACTAATGTGACTTAGTAGGAGGAATGGTTAAAAAAAAAAAAAGAGTTTTTTGCTACTTTGTAGCTGTGGATGACAATGAAAACTTGTAAGACTTGCAAGTGAAAATATTCCACTGCTCTTAACCAGGTGGTTGCTTCCCTCTCTGCATACCAGAAAATTTACACAGAGGGAGGAAATTCTGTATGCAGAGAGATTTTGTACTACAAAAGATAAGTCACCACATTTTCCACTGTGATCAAGAACTGGGCATTAGACCAGTACAACAATGTCTTGAAAATCAAGGGGAAGTGAAAAAGGTGAGTTCAAATGCCATTTGAAAGGCATTGTCCCTGCGGTACACAGTTCGGGAACTACAAGACTAAAGCAGTATTGTAAAACTGTCCCTAAAATGCTCTTATTTTCAGAATGAAGTACAGTCTCACCCCCCGGGCAAACTGCTGCTCCCATTCCAGTACACGGCACTTCTGTTGGGAAGCCTTTGGTAGCGACCCTGCTGCAGCCCGGCCGCGAAGGGGCTGGAGGCGAAAGGGCTGCTGCACGTTTCCTGGAGCTGTATTTGGTCGCCAGGAACTCTACAAAAGCAAAAAGAAAACAGCAACAAAATCTCAGTGTATAACTTCCAGTGCAGAGCAGCACCATAAAGGAAAAGATAGCACTGATGATGACATCTGAAAGCACTGAGTGATTTCAGGTACCTCCAGGATAGGACATTTTCTCGTTCTCCAAAAAGCCAGACCCCTTTAGGCACTTCTAACTGACCATGGAAAACATCATCCAGGACAACTCTTGGCCATAAATGCAGGTTTTGCTACTGTCTCTTCATTGTGCAGCCTTTAAGCAAACATGATGAACTCACAGGAACTGTAGCAGTGTGCTACAGTTCAGGACTTCAGCACATGAACACTAAGGGTACGCAAAACAAAAACATGCTTATTTTTCTTCAATACTCAGCTTTTTTCTGACTTTTTAATTTCATCTTGTCCTTGTACACCCTTCAGAATACCAAGTGAAAAAGTTACAGCCTAACAGCACTGTTTAACTGAGGTAACTCACCACCTCAGAGGGTGCAGGCTCCTTGGGTCGGTGCTGATGAGAAGAATGTCCACCACCATAATCAACTACAAGTCCAGGTGCCCTCTGTATGGAGAGAAGGTCATTCAGGACTTAAAAGTCTCTCTTTAATCTGCACCAATTATCATTATTGATATGGAGAATTAGTTAAAACTGAACTATATATTTGGCCTTTGACCTCAGGCTTTAGTATCATTATATTTCCAGAGTATATTAATATTGCTTCTTTGCTGTTAACAGAGAGTAAGAGCCAGAGCTTCAAAACTCATTTCAGAGCTCTCTTTCAACTCTGTTTTCTAAAAGACCTCCCCTGCTTTCAGGACTTCACAACATATGTAACCCCTTCTACAGCTCTGGTATTCACTGACAGTGCTCAACGCACTGATACCGACTCATCTCATGAGGCAGCTAAAAGGGAAAGATTGAAGCAGATTTATGAGAGAGCAAAGGTTCTGTTTGGTTTTTTTTCTAAGTTCTGATGTGCCATTGCTGCAACACTGTCTTCTGAAGATTCCTTCTTAATGACACAACCCTGCAAACAGGATGAGGCCCTAATCCAGAATGATCCAGGCAGTCAACACTCTGTCCTAAGTACAAACATCACAAGTCCATGTGCACACTTCCAGCTTCCATGATAGGCAATGGAGAAGTTGTTGAACTCACCCATTGCGAGCGACCAGCTCGATCTCCAGTCACTAAAGGATGAAGCCCACTATGATTCCTTGGACCAAGCGGTGGATGTGGAGAATGCATGGGGATGGCATCTTCCATTGACCTTCTGAATTGTTCCTCCTGAAAGAACAGAAATATATGTCTCTGAGGCACTAAATACTCTAACAGTGATGTCTGAGCCTCATTACTTCTCTCTTTCACTGGGCAGCTGTGATGATCAGCTCACCTGGACCAGATGGAACACCTAGTTAACAAAGGAAAGGAAATCATGGGAGAACGTGAAAAGACAAATGAAAAGACTTGTCCCCAGCTCTGATCCATTTTCCTGCAGCTGTCTCCAGCTGCTGAACCCCCCCAAATTCAATTCATCTTCCTATTTCTGTGTACCTCACAATTCTTGGTTTTTTGAAGGTCTCTTTAAATTTGAGTGCATCTGCCTCTTCCCCCTCTGACTGTGGCCCATCTCCCCTTTCTCTCCTCACCAACCCCCCACTGGGGATAACTGTCCCACTGGAAACAGATAGCTCTGTGTCTCAGCCTCCCTCACTCAGCCATCTGCCTTCCTCCTTTCCTTTCAGATGAGCAACTTGGCCGAATTCACTGAACGCACGAGGTGAGAATTAAATTACACCACGGGCTCCAGCCAGGCTCCTGCAGCCCGGCACGGCAGCACAGCACATACAGATCAGGTATCTGCAGGTGTCTCGCTGAAGGAAGCAGTTCTGGTTTATGTTCCAAAATTACCCACGCCCAGGATCCCTCGATAGGGTGCTGGAGTTGCTGCTTCCACAGTGTGACTTTCTACCACAGGAGTTTCGTCAGCAAACAATGCCTCTTCAATTCCCACAGTGACCAGTATCTTTTAGGAAAATCTTCTCCTTTCTTTACCTGAAGAGCTGCTTATAGATGTATTATTTACGATTTAATAGATCTGACATTGTTCCCCAGCTGCTCAAAGCAGCAGCCAGCTTCTCAAGGCACTCTTCTCAAAGCATTCTGGCTCCTAATACAGAAAAAAAAAGGCAGAGCAAGATTCTGCCAAAATGAGAACAACTTTTCCCGTATGAATCCAAGTGACTTCATGGGGAGAACCATTGACTTCTGTGGGATTTCCATGACTCTAACTACAGAATCAAGCTCGACCCACATGACAGCAAAGTGAAGGCTCCTGAAACCTCTTTTTATTAGTCACATGCCAGTTCTGCCCAAATCCTATGGAGAGGCAAACGACTGAACACATGAGCTCAGTGCTCAGCAGCAGTCAAAAGCACAGAGGGTCTAGAATTACTGTGAGGAGAACATATCTTGAATTATTCATCCTGTTCTGGTTCCCCATTTCAAAACAGAAATAGTAGAACTAGAAAAGGTAAGAAAATAGCAACAGTAGTGAGAAGCTTGGAACGGCTCAGCTAAGAAAGATTCAGACTGAGGGTCTTAAGCTTGGAAAACGCAGAAGGAATATGAAGAAGGTGTGTAAAACTACAGATGCTTTGGAAAAAGAGAACACATTAACTTTTTCATACTGAGAACAATGGAGCATCAAACAGAAATATCAGACAGCAGATACATTAATTACTGTGCAGAAATGCAAGGAGGTACCACATCACACAACTCATTATTAAATCCCCCCATGAAGAACACTGCAGAACCAGAAGAATAACTAGACTCAGAAGGAATTAGATGCATGAGTGGAAGTTCATGAACTTCTAGACAGAGAAAGGAGGAGATGTAACCTGGGGCAGGATCATCCTCTACTTGCCTGTTTCTTGTCTTTTCCATAAACATCAGAGACAGAGCACTTGGCTCAGTGAATCTCTGGCTACGCTTGTGGCTGTTATTCAACCATGGGCAAAGGTTCCAGGAGCCACCAGCACCCAGCAGCACTAAAGCCTTACCTTGATTTTCTGCACCCTCTCCTTCTTTGCAGAATATTCAAGTTTCCGTTTTATTTCCAGCTGATGATGACGCTACCAATGTAAGAGGAAGAGAAATCCCATTAATGGGCATTTTAAGATGTCAGTGAATGAAACAACATTTGCTTCTGTCCTGTTTGTCCTATGCCTTCTCCCTGGCCGTTACCCTCATTGAGCCCTGTAATAAAACTACTATGGATTGAATCCATGTGCATTTCATCTGTGAATATACATACAGCCAAGGGGAAAACTGAGCTCTGGTAAAGCTGGTAAAGTTGTAGGGACCAACTCTTGATACACCACAGAAATGTGTCCAAATTTTGTACTCAAATGATAAATATAAATGTGTTTGAACAGTTTTGGTTTTACTAGGATTTCTTTAAGCAAACTAGTCCTGTGAAGATCATCCCATAATCTGAGGGCTGCCAAAGAGCAATGCGGGAGCCAAGACAGTCCCTGCTCTCGTGACAGCAGGGTTTGACAATGAAAGGCCTGTGTAGGAAATTCTGTAGAGAATGTCAAGCAGAGACTGTCCTTTTCACAGCAGAAGAGAGCCTTCCAGGGGAGCACGAGGGCACATATGGGAAACAAGTTAACAGCCCCTAGCTCTCAGCAGGGAAGCACCTGAGAAGGCTCACACACCCTTGGGAAGGGCATACCTCCATGTCCAGGACCTTATGAAATATGGCACGAGCCAGGCACTCCTGGACATATCTCTGGTGGTCCCTCCTCATGGCATTGAGACGGTATTCTTTCTCAGGTATTATTCTTCCACTTCTTGAGATCTGCCATACACAAATATAATGTTACTGAAGAGGAGAAGATGGAATAAAGTATGTTTTGAAACAGTGCAATTTCCCAGGAAGACCACTTTCTCCTCCTGCTTAACTACCACCTCTGCCTCTGCCATGGTGCTGGAACTCACCTTCTTTGACCCCACAGGCCCCAGCAGCCAAATGGAGGGAGCAGCAGCCGCATTTCTAACAGCCAAGGGTTCAGCCTTACTCCTCACAGGCCACTGCCCAGGGTGGTACAGGTAGTTAAACACTTGCCTTCCTATTGCTAAGGACTGCAACTGCCTTTCTGTGTGAAGCAGAGTCTCACCTAGGAGTGCTTTAGTGTTTTTTAAAATGTTCAGCACACTCATCTTTAGCAAATCCTTCAGTTTTCCATTAAACACTTCTGAAAAATAACACTGAAGCTATTTAAACAACCAGTCAAGTCAAAGATATTTCAGTGTGAAAACCCTCAGTGAATCAATATGATGCTGTATCTTTGCAAAATGAAAGACGTGGCAGAGGGAAAATCCAATGAGCAAAATTAAATATGGAACAAAAGGATTAAAACCTTCTGAATTAAATGCTGAATTCAGGGAAAATTTTCAGTCTCACCAGTCCTGATCTCTGAAGGTGTTGTCTTATCCTGGCATTGTTGAAATATCCAGCCAGGTGCTTGTCTGTAAGGCTGTTGTAGGTTGCAAGAAATCTGCAATAAAATCAATACAGATGTTTACAATCCCCTTGACTGACAAATTATTACAGTTGAAGTTACACAGAACTAATCAATAATTTGCTGCACAATATCCTGCCTTGGTGAATTACACCCTATTTGGTCAGACAGATGTCCGTTAGTTTATGTAAAAGCAACATCTTTTGGTCTCCTGAAAATTCGTGTCAGGAACAGGTCAGTGCGGAACCACTGACAGGTTGACAGGCCCAGCCTGGACAGCCTCCACCACCCCCAGCTCCCACAGCAGCCACCTGGGATGATACATGCTGACCTTGGGCATGGCAGTTCCACACAATATCTGGAGCTGGATTCCAGCTGCACAGACCCAGCTCCCCACCCACTCTTGCCTGGGGCCCTGTTGGTGGCAGGGACACTTTCCATAGACCAGGTTGCTCCAAGCTCCATCCAATCTGGCCTTGGACACTTCCAGGGATGGAGCAGCCACAGCTTCTCTGGGCAACCTGTGCCAGGGCCCCACTACAATCATCACAGCTACCAAAGATCAAACCTTCCAAAGACTGAGCCTCAGATGTGAGAGCTGAACACAGAAACGGAAGCATCCATAATTAACAGATACATTTATAAACAGTTCTTAGCACAACTGTATCTTACTTCCCCCTCTGTAAAACAGGACAAATAACGAAGTCAGGGACAGTAGGCTGCAGTTTGTAATACTCTAAATCCCTTCACATTTGTACAATTTACACACTCAGGTGCATCTTGCATAATACATTCAGCCTGACCTTTGGGCTCTCTGGGCAGGTTGCGCTTTAGTTACACAACAAGAGACTGATCTCTTTTGTTTTCTTTGGCTGTAGACTTAAATGCCACTGTACCTCTATTATATCCCTTTCAGCTGGATAATTCAGTCAAATGTCTATTGCCAGGCTGAGCTGCCACACACAAAAACATACTCAAGGAAAGAATGAACAAATTTTTTTTGTAAAAAGATATGATGCATTTACAGGAACTTTATATGGGGTTTCACAATAACCTCACAGGTAGCTGCCAACAATAAATTAAACTTTAAACAAACAAGCAATGTAGCTTATCCTGTTATGCCTGTTGATTAAGCACTGGTACTATAGCAACTGTTCTATGTTACTTTTTTAATCCAGAGTTTGCATTTGAAACCACCAAATTCCACCAACTGTGATAAGTACCGATTTATGGTATCACCCAGCAGCTGAATGTCGAGGCAGAAAAGAAACTCACTTCAATTCCTTTTCATTCACTGCCTTGCATCTAAGATTTCCGGGACCATATAACTAGTTAAATGCAGCTCCCACCTGAACACAGTGATGCGGCAACTTCTGTTGCACAGATGTCCCAGTATGGGTATTTTCTCGTTTGAATTATAAACAGGCTGGTCCTTGAAAATGCTGAATTAAATCCAGAGTTCAAAAGGGGCATTGGAGGAAATAAGGAAATGTGTTGGGCCTGAACCAAAGCCCATTAAAGCACTGGAAAGAATGTGAGTGGATCCACTAGGGTTTGGCTGTGCCATGCTGCCTCTAGGAGCCCTCGCACCAGCCCCAGAACCCTCTGCGGCCACAAACACCATCACAGACAGTGCCTCGGGAACAGGCAGGGACACTCCAGCAAACCAAACACTGGTCCCATTTGGTCTCTGCTCCTGCATGTGGTATCAACAAAAGGGGAACAGAAGTTCTTGTCTGAGCAGTTGTCTCCCAGATTCCGATATTTAAGAACCACACACAAACATCACCTCTAAAACCTCTCCAACAGGCAGAAGTGCAAAACTGACAAAATCCATTTTAAGAAAGCACATGGCAAAGAGAAAGCACCAGCCTTAGCCAGCTCTACACAGCTTGTGTGTTACAGCCATCACATCCCTTTTCTGGGTACTCCTGAGTCTCCTTTTCCTCTGCCCATTTATCAAGTTCATTCTTCTCTCCAAAAATGCTGGGTTTTTATTAGAATTGCAGGCAATTTCCTGGCACAGAACCTAGACTGACTGATCTATAGTTTCCAGGAGTAGGTCTGAAGCTTTTCTCAAAATGAGTGTCATGTTTGTTTGTCTGGCATCACAGCCAGTGACAACATGTCACTGTCAGGTCAGTAATTTTATATTTCAAGTTATTTAGAATTCTATGATGCTATGATCATCGCCATTATTATTAACAGTATCTTTGTTCTCAGCTGGCATCTTACCCAAAGCACTACGCTCAGAGCCAGCACTGTGTATCACGATGATTTTTAAGACCACTATTACTTGGTTGGAAGGATAACAAGACAAGCCACAGCAGGCACCATAAATATTTGCAAAGCAAATCTTCACAGTTAATATTTCACAGTGCAATTAAATCACCAAATAAATGATCTGAGAGAGGACGAAGGCATCAGTTACTGATCAGCAGAGTCACTGGGGATTGTGGCCCCTGTGCTCTCTACCAGGCACCTGTCTGCCATTCCCTCCCTAAGAAAGCCTTCAGCCACACAACCAGACACATGTTCTGCTACTGATCTCTTGTGTGGACACGAGCAAGTTCTGTCATTGCTTCTTTACTCAGAGCATCGCCCACTACACCAGGATTTGCCAAATTTTGTCATGGAGACCTGCAGAGATTCTCCATTTCTCACTATCTGTCCTTAATGTCAGCTCGGGGAAGCCTGGATTCTCTGAACTCACGACCTGCAGATCTGGAGCCGGTCAACAAGAGGATGACCTGCAGCTCCCGGCGCCGCTCCCCACGGCTCCACCACCCCTGCGCTGGGGGCGGCGTTACCTGGACGGCAGAGTCGGGGGCTCGGGCGCTCGCCCCGGAACCCCGGGGTGAACGGGGGCAGGTCGGAGCATCCATACCCCGTCACCCCCAGCCCGGCCCCGGCCCCGTCACTGTCCCCGCAGAGCTGACAGGCCGAGAGCGACTGCGGGCGCCCCGGAGCTGCCCGGGCACCGGGACCGCCCGGCCCCCGGCCCCCGCGCCCCCCGCCCCACTCACCGGGGCTNAGGGAGGGGCGGGAGGGAGACGGGGAGAAGGAGGGAGGAAGGGAGCCGACGCTCCGCCCGCCACCCCCGGTGCCCCGCGGCGTCACAGAATCACAGAATAGTGATCTCTCTCTGGAGATCACCCAGAACAACCCCCTGCCCAGGAAGGGTCACCTGGAGCAGGTAACACAGGAACGTGTCCAGGGGAATTTGGAATGTCTCCAGAGAGGGAAACTCCACACCCACCCCGAGCAGTTGTTCCAGGCTCTGCCACCTCCATGGAAAGAAGTTCTTCCTCGTGTTGAGGTGGAACTTCTTGTGTTTTGGTTTATGGCCATTGCTCCTCCGCGTCCTGTTGCTGAAGAGTCTGGCACCATCCTCTTGGCACCCGCTTTGGAGGTATTTGTTGGGATTGATGAAATCCCTTCTCAGCCTTCCCAGACCCAGCGCCCACAGTCTCTCCTCATCAGAGATGCTCCAGACTCCTCATCATCTTTGTGGCCTCTGCTGGACGCGGACACCAGTGCTGCGGCAATGCCAGGCTGCCAGAGGAGGGGAAGAGAAAAGGGGGAAAAGGGCAAAAGGGAAAAGGAAAACAATTGAGAAAGAAAAAAGGAAAAGAAAAAAAAAAAAGGAAAGGTATAGCAAAGGCGTTTTCATACAACACTGACCCATGGACGTAAAAATACCACACGAGGTAACAGGACGCATTTCCATCTCTCAGTACAGATGACAGGAAGCTCCAAAGTGTGTGTGGCAAAGACCACCTGATTTACTGAAATAAAGAAGATACAATCACCCTTCCATGCTCCAGTTTTTCCCTTCTTCCTGTAGTTCTTGTGAGTCCCAGCTGAAGCACAAACTCACAGGTGATGTTTCCAGGGGCCACAGAGCAACTGTGATTCCCCGTGATGAGGAAGAGCAGGAACAACCTTTCCCTATGATGCACCTGCTCCAAAATGTTAAAGGACTTCACTGCCCTCAGGCCTTCTGTGGCATGATTCACCCATACCCAATATTGTTCTGCCTTCTGTAAAGGGAGCAACTATTAAGAACATCCATATTCTCTTGATATTTTATCTTTCCAGCCCTGTAATTAAAGTCTCATTAATTTATTGTACCATCCTGCAGCACAGGAAGAAGTCAGGAACAGATCCAGGGGAAAATTACAGTGGAGAGGGGATGGCGTTTTTAATGACTAGAAAGTGTAGGCAGCATTTATTTTGGGCACAATGTAACCAAGAGCAGCTTCTTTTAAGAACAATTCCACTCTTTTCTGTTTCAGAAACGTGTAGAACAGCAGTTTCCAGACTCTGGCATTGTACACAACTCCTTGCTTTGAACCCCAAACCTCTCCTGCAGATGCCAAGGAAAGCACAAACACAAGAGCCTGTGCAACCTTTCCAACAACGCACAGCAGCACCAGCAGCCTGCCACTGGGAACCACTGCCTCTGAAATCCATCCAATCAAATCAGGAGAAGCTACTCAACAACCTGACCAAATTATTCTGCCCAATTCAATTGTCTGAGATCCCCATCCTCTTCCTCCACCCTTTTCTGCACTGCCAAGGGGCAGCATGTCCCAAAAAGAGAGCCAAAACAAGCACTCTCCAGGCTGACATTCTCCGGATGGGTGGCTTGCACTGATCAGACACACCTCAATCCTACATCATTAATTCTATTCACACTACTTTTCCCAAAATTAAAACAATCCCCTTCATTGGTACAATATATCGCAAATGGACAGAAGAATAAATGTTACATGACATTCCTTCACAAGACAGTCTCAGTCCTGCTGTGCCATTCTGCCAGATCACCTGGCAGAGAGCAGCTGCAGTGTGATAACACAGAACTGCTCTGACACCTTCTGGTGACAAACCCTGTGACAAACACAGCCCTTGGAGACAGCAGCAATGAGGACAGACCAGAGAACTGTTCTGAATTTCACTTCTAAACATCAGCACAATGCAGTAACAGCACTAAGCAAGAAAGGAGACACTGCAAACCGTCACCTCCCATTCACGTAATACTTCCTGACTAAATTAAATGACTGAATCAAAAATAATGTTTAAACAAACACATACTGAATATAAAGAAAATGTATACTTTTACATGCACATCATCCCCATGATCAAACGTTAACCATTACTTTTAACCTCTATTTAGTACTTCGATATTAAAAGACGTTTTACTTTCTCTAACAGCATTAGCAAGAGGAATAGCAGGTTACCAACACACCATCACTGCTCAGGCTGCATTCTGCCCCAGTGAACAGGAACAGTCAGCACCTTTCACCTGGAAAAGCAGCTGAGAAACTACCTACTCACGTCACTTACACCAGGTGACTCACTCTTAAACCTTCACATAGAAACGCAGGTCCCTACTCCTGTGGGGAAGCGCAACGAACAAGGAAACTGACTCTGTTCCCCTGGGGCAGCCTGGAGGAAGGAAGGATCCCACTGCAGCCAGGCAGACATGGAGGCAGCAACCAGATCACTGCCTTCCCACAGCAGAGCCAGCCTCATCCTTCTCCCCCTAGCAGCTCTCCAAAAGCACTCACTGAAACACTAGGTTGAAATCATTAACTCTAGAAACATTCCATCTTCTTCCTTGGCAAAACTATCCGTTGTGCAATGGATTTAACATTTGTGAGAACAAGAGACTCAGTCTAATGGCACAGTTACCCCACACCGACACCTGCACATGAGCCCCCAGTGCCAAGGTTGTGCCCTGCCCACTCCAGAGAATGGGCCTTAGGAATTTCACAGGAAGTCTCCATGCCACAAGGGCCATGCAGCCCTGCTCTCCATGCAGCCAGGGACCCAGGAGACTTTAATAAAGGTCACAGCAAGAACTGAAATCTTCATGACCAGCCATTTACCATCCAGGAGTAACTATCATCAGTTCCAGAGAGGAATACCAACATGGATCTCCAGAGTGACAGTCCCTGCAGATGAGCCAGGACACTGTCACCTCAGACCCTTAGGTAGGCGCAGCCTACAGAAGTACCTCTGATCCAAACAGTTCATGTTTGAGAGATTCTACCTATCTTTTGAGCTGTAAAGTGAACTGTTTTGTCAGTAAAAGCTTTTATTTCAAGCAAATTGTGTGACAAAATTTGAGTTAAGACAGATTTTGTGGCTAAAAGAATTTACAGTTCTAATTAACACACACAGCAAGTTATTTAATTTTGTGTATCTGTAAAAAGCAGCTTCATTCTGCACTATCTATAGTGGCCTAACTCTGCCTTCACACAGAACATGATAACAAACTCTACCTTCCCCTGCAGCACCATGCCACACCAGCAGGGAAAATGTATTATTTACACATCAGTCAAAAAGGCTACCAAAATTACTTTATAGTAAATGAAACTCTGCTCATTACAAAAAGAAGCAGCTTGTTAATTAATTCATGTAAGTGAGCATTTTCTACTGTCAAACCTGATCAAAAGTATGCTTATAACATACACTCAGTAAACCATGTAAGCAAAGGTGCAGTTAAATCAGCTACAAAAGAAATGGAAAAAGGTGCTCCTTTATAGAAGGAGCACCATCTTCCCTCGGGCACCACTGCTACAAATAATGTCTTCATGAGCCTTGGCTACTTTCTCCAGGGGATATTCCGAGCCCACAATGGGTTTCAGCCAGCCAGCTTCTATGCCATCAAGGAGTGCCATGGCACATTCATGCCTCTCCTCCTGCATGTAACAAACACAGCATTTACAACAAGGTCTTTGCGTTTCAGAACAGCATTGACAATTTATGCAAGTGTTAAACCAAATTCTACAACCCAAAAATATTTTACTATGTTCTGAGATTGAATCAAAACATAAAGGAATGAACAAACAAGTTAGTTACAGTGAAATTATGCTTTCATCCCTACAAAGGATTTTAACTTGAAATAGAGGAGTGCTGGAACAAGCCAACAAAGCATACTTCAAAACAGAAATGTTTCTCACCTCAGTTGCAAGAAACAAACCCACTCCAGTTATGCTTGACTCCTTGCTCATAGTGTCTCTTGGGTTTATCTCGATGCGTCCTCTGCAGCCCACAACCTGCCCAAACAAGTCCAAAGTAAGACCTGTACAACTGTGATGCAGAATGCACTGACTAAGGGAGTGATTCCAACACCCACCAGCACCTCACACAAGCACTCACCATCATCCTCTGGGCAGGGACACACTCACCATGACCCTCCCTGCATGGGCCAGCAGCTGCAAGTCAGCATCCAGGTTGACATTGGAGAGCATTTCTATGATGATATCCACTCCCCTTGGCCCTGTGCACTCCTGTACAAGACACAGGATGTTATTTTAGTGCTCGGGTACCACCGTTTATTTCATACACTACAGGAAACATCCATTTTACAGGCTATTGTTTAAATTTTCAGTAAAGCCTCTGTACTACAGCTGACAGCTAATGAGCTGAATCGTAGCACATTTTGCTGTGATGACTTATGGTTTGCTCCCACACTGGAATTTGCTGAATGTAAGTTCTAAATGACACTGCCTGTGAGGAAAGCTCTGCTTTCCCAGCCTGGGAAAGTTTTATCTTATGTAGAAATTTAAAAAGGCAGTACACTATTGCTACTACATAACTCCCCTTTAAAATCTTCAAACAACTGCTTGTTTATTAGTACCTGCATCCTCTAGCCCTGACATCATGCCTACCTTAATTCTCTCAATGTAATTAGGGTCTCTGTGATTAAAGGCTTGGTGAGCGCCGTTTCTCAGGATCACATTCATGCCCTCCTCAGTTCCTGCTGTACCCAAAACCTTCAAACCACAAGCTCTGGCAATCTGACACGCTGCCAGTCCCACCTGAGGGGATATAAAGAACAAAACATAAAAAAAAAAAGAAAAAGAAAAAAGAAAACTATTTTACCTATTTAGCATTTTAAATTTTAATTATTCTACCAGCAACTTGAAACTTCCCCATTTAAAAAGTTGGTCTGGTAACATGTGTTTTAGCCATAATAAGTAATTTGGATCCTAAAGACAGACAAATAGTCTTTTAAAAAGAACAAAAATTTACAGAAGCAAGGAAGTTCTGATCAACACTTGATATAAATCGATGTAGAATGTTGTCTATCTGTCAAAGCTGGGCCATACATTTTTGATACAAAGCCAGGGAAATTCTTCTCTTCACAGAATCACCTGCTATTGATACCAGCATTATACATTGCAAAGAAAATCTGCAGGCACAAATTTTATTAACACCCCTCCTGCACCTTTCACAAACAGATTAAATTACCTCTTTCTAAAGCAAATTCTCAGTGTCTCCTTCCAGCTTTGCACTCCATAAGAAGAGAAGCCCTACATTTAGTTCATGAAAATAAAAAGAGGCAATGATGCTGAATGCCATTCTAGTATCTCAGAATAAGATCTGAATTCATCTTTTTGTTGTCTAACAAATAATTAAAGAAACTTTGCCCGTTCATAGCAGCTGTTTGGTGCATCAGCAGAAACTGAGCAAGAAAGGGCAGAGTGTGGGAGATAAATTAAACTAGGATGTTATGTGAGAGAGATCTAAAATTAGCTTGTCATCTAAAACCAAAGAAAGTCAGAAGTGCAATTTCACATAGTATTCAGTCACAGCTTTATCCATTCCAGTGCCTCTCCCTGTGCAGTTGGCTGTCAGCTCACAGGTAAAAACATCCCAGAAATGCACAGTTGCCCTGCACCACTGATTCCTTCTCAGAAGACTTAGAACAACTTGTACATATTGGAGAATTACAGCTTTCTGCTATCAGTTTTGCCTGAGTTAGACCTACTACAAAGCTTCCAGACCAACTTCTACCTGTTCAGTGTGTGACCCTCTGACTGGGGACCTCACACCAGCACTTGTGCAGCCTCATGGTTATCGGAAATAACAGAGGTTGCTCTAAGCGAGTGTATCCCATAGTACCTGAAATAAAAACCTAATTTGCTAATCCCTTTATTGATTTAAATGTGACCATAACTCACACCCCAGGCAGACGCAAGGACAGAGAGCAGCATTCCCTATCACCTGCCTCCTTGGAACACTTACCCCGCCACTGGCACCATGCACCAGCACAGTTTCCCCAGCTTTGGCACAGCCTCTGAGTGAAGAACACAGGAAATATTGGTGTTGTGACTGCAGTACACACTGACTGAGCAGCAGGGTGCAGATTCTGACCAATGCAGATACTGATCAAATCTCATCGTTCATACAGCATTTCCAATTTATGTTCCAATATATGTTCCAAACTATGCTACAAGTTATAGCTGAACAGGGATCATAAGCCTTTTGGGGATAACAAGGACGCAAAATAAACCCTGTGATTGATGACATGAAGCAACAGGCAGCCAGCAGCCAGTGAGAGCCTGGTACTGAGCCTCAGCTCGGGACCCTCCCTTGTCCCAGGAAAGCAGTGGTTCTACTCCACAGCACCTGGCTGCTTAATTAGGAAATTAGAATTACTCCTGCTTTTCTTCCCTGGCTAAAATACCAGCGAGTACTGAAAAGCAGCCACATGTTTTATTACATGAAGCCTTTTCAGGTCTGTTCTCTCAAGAAGAAACACAGGAAAACACAGTCACAGGCTTCTAGGTCACAATTATCTGACAATTTCATCAGCGTAACAAATTCAAATGTCTTGACTATCTCCCACTCATCGATCTCCCCATTTTACAGGACAATGAAAAATATGAATGTTGGGGTTTTTCTGTATTTTAAATATTAAAAATTAAAGTGCACAGACTTGGATTTGGTGCCTTACTTCTGGAAGAGGGCCCGGTAGGCAGTGAAATAGGGCACTCCGAGTGCTGCTCCCTGCCTAAAGTCCAGCTTGTCTGGCAAAGGAAAGACTCTGTTGGCTGCAGCAACTGCATACTCTGCATATCCTCCAGAAACAGTTTCAAGGGTGAAAACCCTGTCCCCTTTCTAGAACAGAGGGAGAGAACATAGAGAAATCAATCATTTCCCTTTCTTTTACCTTAATGAGCTTTAAGAACCAATTCACAGAGGTTCAGGCTATTGCCAACAGCTCTCCTATTAAAAATAACCAGTTATATTTGTCATAGAAATTTTTATAAATGCTGATACAAGGCATCACAATGCAACACAAACCATATAATTCCATATACCTTAATTTTAAGTGTCATAATTATAACCCTGCTCTGCAGTGTAACACACAAACTTGCTGTTTCATTCATATGAACCTTAATGAACTTTAACAGTCAGGAATTCCATCCACAGATTTCAAATGCAAAACCTCAGAAGCTTTTACGAACACAAAAGAAATATTTGTAAATTATTTAGTTTAAATTTGGAAAAACATTTATTCTTAATATACCCGAAGACACCTCTCTCTCATTCAAGCCAGGAGCATCACGATTGCCATAGGAAGCAAAAAACACACACAGCAGATACAGCAAACTGCTGATAAGAAAATATGAATAAAGATGATTCTTCTCTCTAGAAAACCAAATCACCCAGGTCTCCCAAAACTGCTACATAAATCCCAAATCAGGAAATTCCAGCACAATTTTAACTATGTTTGCTTCGGACCAACCATCTAGTGACTTGAATGGGAGAACAGATTTTTAAACTATATAAATGTCATAGACATCTTTTAGCAAACTGATATTTGCCTTCTCCTGTCACAAGACATTCCCCCTGAGAAATCCAAGTAAAATTCCTACACTGGAGCAATGCAGTATTTGAACAGTTTTAACAACAAATATGTAGTGGGGCTTTTCAAGTAAGCAATTTCCATTTCCCAAAAAACTTTACAGAAATTGTTTCAGTTCTGCATGAAATTATTATCCCCAGCAGGAAGCATCGAATCTCAAATACTTCTGTAATGCAGAAACCCAACTTTTGTGCATCTGATGTCACTGCTTTAAGGAGACGGACAGCAGGTGCCTCTTCTGACACCTTTGAGCTCCCAGAAGTCACAGCATTCCCCCCAGTCCCACCTGCAGACTGGCTTGTCAATGGGATCCCACTGCGTGTTTTTACAAGTCCGTGAAGGGGATTCCCCCCTTGAAGAGATTACACGATTATAAGCAACAGAATCAGGTACAGTAGCACAGCAATCACCCAAAAAGGACACAATAAACAATACTGAATTAAAACTCAATGTGTAAAATACCTTGAATGCAGTCACGTGTTCCCCAACACCCTCGATCACCCCAGACACATCCGAGCCTGGGGTGTAGGGCAAAGCCGGTTTCCTGGCATACGTCCCAGAACGAATATACGTCTCAACAGGATTTACCCCACAGGCATGGACTTTAATTAACACCTACCAAAAAAAAAAAAAAAAAAGATGCTTCTTAAGCAGTAAGTAAAAAGATTTAGCCATTTAAATCACAGCACAGCATCATGGCATTTTAACTGAATTCTCAAACAGCCTCTGCAACAACCCAGTGTGAAACTGGAGCTACTTTCAGGAAACCCTTGATGTGGAATATGTAGCCCACAGAACAGTAAAGAGCTGACATTTGTCAAGCATGATGTCTCAGGGAGTATGAACACACTGATCAAACCCCATATACTCCAGATGAAGAGTTCTGGGTTGCATCCCTCATTCTGTCCTGCAGGCACCTGTTACCCTTCATTACTGCCACTTCCCTTCAAAGAGCTCATAGATACCTGGTTTTCTTTTGGAGTAGGAACTAACACATCCGACTGGAGTTTAAGTACTTCAGGACCACCGAATTCAAACACTCTGACCGCTCTCATGACTCTGCTGGTGGCTGCCATGGCGACCAGAGGATCTGGGGAAAAACACGACAGTAATATCCCTGGTTCGTGCTCAGGTCAGGGAGAGCCTGTGCCCCCAGGACGTGCCCTGCGGACACCGCGCGGGACACGGCACAGCCCGCGGGGCCGAAGGGCGGCTCGGCCTCGTGATAATGAGCCGACCCAGAAGGAGGGGAAGAAGCGGGGGTGCCCGAGGTGCCCAGGGTCTCCCGCTCAGAGCAGCTTCCGGGAGCCGGGTACGGGGCGAACGGGGGGTACAGCGGGGGAACGGGGACCGCACGCTCGGGCCCGGCCCAGCCCGGGCTGCATCCCGGCACCAACGTGGCCCCTCTGCCAGGCCCGCCCCCTCCCTCCCCGGACACGCCCCCCC
>VXAY01006780.1:99152-116055 GCA_013399855.1 Oxyruncus cristatus | reverse complement strand
GCGGCCCGACCCCAGCCGGAAGCGCGAGCTGGACGCGCGCGCCGCGGGGCTCGCGCGGCTCCTGAACGCGCACGAGCGGTTCTGCACCACCAGCTCGTGCGACGGGAGGGTCCTGCTGGCGGTGGGACACCGGGATACAGGGATGGGTACCGGGATGGCGGGCCGGGATGACGGGGCGGGGCCGGCATGCCGAGTTGGGGGTCTCGCTGTTGCCGGTGCTTCCCTGTCCGTGCCCAGCTGAGTGTCAGTGGCCGGGACACACAAACCCGGCGGGTGCCGGGGCGGAGCCGGGCCGAGCAGTGCCCCTGTGAATGGTCTCTGCGGGCAAAGCGGCACTCCTGGTTCGGGAGGGCCGGATCAAACATCGCCGACCCGCAGAACCCATTCCCTGGTTTCTGTCCATCAGGACACGGATGGCGGCGGGATCCAGAAGAAGAACTGCACGTGGCTCCTGGTAACACATGACCCGTGTGCCAAAGGCGATGTGGTAAGAGGAGAGTGGGATACAGCTTTTGTATTTATTCATTGTAGTGCTCCTGGTGTCATGGAAAACACGTCACGTGAAAGGGGTTTTATTCCTGCTGCTGAGGTGAATTGCTACTCTTTCAAAATTAAATCTTCTTTAGAGGTGTTGCTTAGTAAATTCTTCAGACCCGTTTTGAAGAGAATGCGATTAAGCTCGATGTGTCTCAAAGTGACATTTCTGAGTATAAGAAAGTATTCCCAGCCCATAAGGTTTCTCTGCACAAAGACAGCACAGAAAAGCAGACAAACTGTCTTTGTGAGCTGTGCAGGATGTCAGAGAGCTGTCTGCACACTCACAGATCCAGAAAAAACTGCCACTTGCATCTCTGTCTTCTGGCAGAACTGAGGGGTCTGAAGGGGATTTCTTCAATTTTATAATTATAAAGTTACTTCTTTTTTTCTCATCCTGTGGGTTTATGCCTCTATTTTCAACCTCTGAATTTGTCTTTATTACTGTCATATATTAGGCTACACACTGGTATTTGAGCAAGAATTAAAGTGTGGTTGAGTATGTTAGGTCATGGATTTAATCTGCTGAAACCCAGGAAGTTTTCTGAAGTTGAGGAATGTACTTCAGCAACTAAATGTCTTTGATTCTAAAGAACAGTTGAAAAAAAATCCCTGCTCAATCACCTGATTGCAGCAGAACAGTCATTGTCCCTTGCTGGACTGATGGTGTCGATGTTTGGATGTACGAAGGAAGAACAGGAAGGCTGAAACACAGTTTTTAACATCTGTCTTGCCATGAATTTTTGTGAAACCTGATCAGTTTAGCAAGCAGAATCGGGGAAATCCATGGAGTTTCTGTGTATTGTGACCAATGAAAACTTAAAAGCAGCTGATCAAACCTGACTGGTTGGGACTCATTTGCTGCATTTTTGATGCTTGTTTCTCACACAGACTAGCTTTTCTTTTTTGCATTTTTTTTTTCTGGCAATAGCAGTACACACTTGCAGTGGTAATATAAATGTTTTGTTGTATTTTCCAGATGACAGCACTAGAGAAGGCCACTGGAGATGTTGTGTTCAAGTTTGAACCATTTGTTCTTCACGTGCTGTGTCGGGAGCTGCAGGATGCACAGCTTCTGGTAAAACCACGTCAAGCACAATGTGACGTCGTTGTTCTGTTACATTCCTGCCTGTAAAAGTAAGAGGACTGGCTCCTAGTTGAGCAGTAACACCTAGGAATAGTCCCAGATGTGCTGTGTTTTTAACAGCTAGGATAATAAAGTAAGCTGATGAGGAAAACACAGCTTTAAACTTGGTGGAGATTTTGCTGAAAGCAAAATTACTCACCTTTGAGCTGAAGTGGGCTGCCCACAAAGCATTTTCCAGGGAGCCTGAAAGGGATGGATTTTAGACGTTACTTGGCTACCATCCAGGTCATTTTTCTCCATTTTCAATTGATTGAGTGGCACCTTTGTGTTCTGATTTTCCAGCATGACCAAAGAGCAGCATGTGCCGTGCCTGGCTCGTTCCTTCGTTAGCACAGGAGAGCTGATGAGCTCAGTGTACAGTGCTGCTGCTCTCAGAGCTACAGACGTGTGGCACGACTGTCTGTGCTTCCAGCTCGTTGGGATAAAGCAGCTTAGTGCTCAGAGAGACGTTGTGGCCCATCTGCACTGATGGATTCAGACAATCGGGATGCACCATGGGTCTCTGAAAACCACCCATAGTTTGTGGGCTTGATCTTAAAGACATTTAAATTTTGTATCAGTCTGTGGAGATGGCTTTGAGTAAGTTTTTTGCAAAACCAAGGTTGCAAGTTGCATTGCAACCCATCCAGAATTATTTTTTGCTGTGAAAGTGTACAAGACCTGTTTAAGCACTTATTTGTTCTGCAGCATTCAGTGGCTATTGATTCTGGATTCAGGAACTCTGGTATTACGGTTGGCAGAGGAGGAAAAATTACAATGGTAAGGACTGCTACTGTAAGGGATGTAACAAAGTCATATCATTACATTAACCTTGACTTTTTACCAGCTGAGATCTGACTTGTGCTGAACAGCTGTCACAGGGCATGCTTTAGCAAAGAAATAGCTTTCTGCTTTAGGTGAGAGCAAACTAGCCAATTGTATGGATAAGCAGTTTTTTTCCTGTAATGAAACCACCATAAAGTAAAAAAACTTTGTTTCCAAATAAATCCTGTGTGCTTTTTCAGGCTGTCCGGAGCACTCACTGCTTAGAAGTTCCGTTGAGCCACAAGGGGAGATTGATGGTCTCTGAAGAATATATTGAGTTTCTGGTACATGTAGCCAATCAGAAAATGGAAGAAAACATAAGGAGGATTGAGAGGTTTGTAAGATTACACCATGTAATGATGTAGTACTCATGACATTGAATTTTTCTTCAGTATCAGCTAAAACCACTTTCTTCTCCTTGCATGTTTTGATTACATTCCAAAAGCACTAATTTCTCAGAGGAGTTTTGTAGCAAGCCTACAAAATAGTAAATACAAATTATTTTTTTTTTTCTAGATTCCAGAAAGGCTTGGAGTTGGCTCTGGAGGATGCTGTCCCTACAGGCACCTTGGCTCCCGAGGGGCCAGAGAAGAGCCGCTCTGTGTATGTGCACAGGAGAAAGAGACGGACCACACCGGAACGGGCCGATCCCAGTGGAGAGCTGGAGCCCCACGATGATACTGAAAGCAGTCTGGATCTATTTGCTGAAATCATGATATAGACTAAGGCATTTGAAAGCAAATGGCAAACTGATTGTAATGCTCTTTGTAAGAGGTTTATATACGTTTGTGCTCTTAAGTAGAAACACTTCCATGGACATCGACCAGAAAAAAGGTAATGGTGAGCGGGTGTGATGCTGCCGGGCACAGGGAACAAAGCCTTAGAATGTTTTGGGGGGGTTTTAACTGTACTGTCAAATTAACAAACGTTTAGTCCGTCTGCCAGTTATCCCAGAAATAACGGGTTTGCTGCAGCCTTTGGCCACGTTCTCTGTGGCAGCATTTCACTTCCAACTTTCTTGTTTTTGCAGAGCAGAGAAACTCTAAAAATTGGGGTTTTTTCCCCAAAGGTTCTTACTCCCTGCAGGACCTCTGCAGACCAGCATGCACCAGCATGGCTGGCCCTTCCTGGCAGCACAGGGCCAGCTGTTAGTCACCTGCAGAGCATACCTGGGGCAGTGGTTAGGACAGAAAAGCAGAAGCTGGGTATTGCTCTGTACCATCCTCAGCTTGGTGCATCCCTCCTGGCTGCTGCACTGGCAGCTGCTGTTTCCCTGCTCTTTGCTGTGTCTTGGGCTCCGGCCCCACTGTGTGTGCTCCGATTCCCATGGCCACTGGCCACTCAGTACCATTTTCCTTGCCCCTTTAGCCGGCTCTGTGTGCTGGTGGCCCCTTTCCCTCACAGAGCTCCTGCGCTCTGCAGCCAGCACCCGGCCAAAGTCACCCCAAGGGCTGGACTGGGCTGTGAACCACTGACTGCAGGAACTGTTATATACAAATAGTGCAGCGCTGTGTGCATTCCTTGTTGTGCCACTGGCAAAGGCACTCCGTGCTCATGTATTTTTCAGAAAAATGCTGAATTTGTAAACCTTCCAAGCTGTCTTTTGTGACTGAGCGATAGCTTACGCTGCAGAGCCGGACCCTGACTGAAGGAGGTGGTTTATTTGTGCAGGAACTCCCAGGCCATGCAGAGAGGGATGTCACTTACCATTACATGAACCTCTGTCTTTGGGGGCAGTTTAATTCTGCTGTAAAAATTGAACATACTCCATGGCAGCCACAGGGAAGAGTAACTGGGGCATTGAGTAGATTCTGAAAGACCCATTAGGCTGTTTCAAGTCACGGGTGAACCAGAAGAAAGGAACTGGAACCTCTTGTGTTGTGTGTTTGTGTTGCTGACTTCTGAGCCCAAATGCTCTCCTTCTGGAGGGCTTGAAACACCTCAGCATGTGTCTGGGGCGTGGGAAGGGGAGAGGCCAGGGCCTTTCTGTCCTTGTAAGTTTGCTGCCACGTCCAGTTGAGGTGCTTGCCAGCACAAACAGCATGTCACAGAACACACCAGTGCTGCTGGGTTCTGCTTCAGGGAAGGAGAGAGGTGCTGGGGACAAATACTGAAGACGGAAGACCACCAGCTTGTGACATGGCCAATACGTGTGGTGGAAATTGGACAGAAACCTTCCAAAGCAGCACTGTGTGTGCTGGTCTCAGACCTCATGCACATTAGGGAGAACTAACCATGGTTCCATTCTGACTGAACATTCTAACACTGCAGAGCCACTAGCCAGGAGGTGGGTGAGCAAAGCCCAAGTCCCTTAGCCTGTGGGGCAGCAGCCAGGTGGTGGGAGCAACCAAGGGTCCCACAGCAGGGCAAGGGGCAGCAGTTCCTCAGGTATGGGGGCATGGTTTCTGCCACAAGTGTTGCTGGAGCAGTGTTGGGGCAGGGACTCATGTCAGACCTTTGCAGTCACCATGTTTTACAGACCTTTCTTCTCTCCATTCGGAGGCTCAGCTGCCTGTGTGGGCTGAACTGAAACCCCAGGGCTTCTATCAACAAACAGCAAAATCTGCCTCTGTGCAGAGGAGCCTTCCCAGCCTGCTGCCCCAACCAAGTGCTGTGAAGCCACAGGCTGTCCCTGTCCCCATCGCCACTGGTGGGGGTCCCACCATTCTGGCAGGTGCCTCCTCAATACCTGGGGGGCGACTCCTGTGCACAGAGGAGGCAGTTGTTGCTTTTGGATCTCAAGGAATTTGTTCAGAACAGTTTGAACCCTCCTCTACGTGTGACATTTCCTAAAGGTCTGGCTCTGGTCTGTTGGACGTGGCTCAAGGAACTGACGGCACCAGCACCAACCACGAGCAGTGCCCACAGACTTTGCCATTCTGTCAGGTCTCATCACACATGGGAACGGAAAATTCAGCACTGAAAAAGCTGAGATGCAGAGAAACCATATCAGACTTCAAGCCCAGCCCACAGAACCCACATTCCTGGGATAGAGGAGGCCTGTTCCTGAATCCAGAGCAGTTTAATTCCCAGTGTGTACAGTCACCTGTGCAAGGTGGGAGAGGGTTCACAGGTACTAATGGTATTAGGTGCATAAACCAGGACCTTGGTGTGCCTTTGAGGGCGGAGTAGCTTTGTGTATTGGCAGGAAAGGGTATTCAGTGCAAGTAAATTTTTGGGGAAGCTTCTTTTTAATTTTACCTTTTTCTTCTTTTTTTCTTTTTCAGTGCAATCCAACACCACAGTAATGGCCCAAGCCCTTGCACTGTGTAATAGCAGCACAGGATTTACATTTTTAGAAATAAATACAGTTTGTCAGGAACTGACATGTGTTACAATCCCACATTCCTCTGAAAAATGATACAAAATTCATGAAGATTTTTTTTGGCAGTCTTAACCTAGAAATGTTACCCCAACTGTTGACATCTTGTTACTTTATTCCCATCATCTCCAGTGGTTGAAGACTTTTGGGGACCTCATACAAAAAATCCAAAACAAGACCCTACAACAAGAAAAATAAACAGTCTCATAATTCTCAGGGAAAGATCAGGGAATTTCTTTACTTCAGTGCTTAAAATGTAGAACAGTTTTTATAAGGTTTGTCTGATTTTTTTTTTTTGTGCCACATCCAAGGTTGCAGAGGGCAGTGCTGCGGTGGTTTCACCACTCCACAAGGAGCACAGCCCCAGCACCACCTCCTCTGTGCACCGCTGCTCTTCCCTGCCTGTACACAGAGGATCAACATACCTCAGACCAGGCTCACCCAAGTTAACACCTGTTCTTTTTGAGGTTAATTTTGTCAAGTTGTGTTTCATTTCCAGCTGCTCTGAGCAGTTCTGTTGGGCTGTAAATGCCATCTGCAGCTGCAGAGTGCAGGCAGCCAGCGGGCAGAGCAGCCACAGGCAGTGGGAGGCAGCACCACTGAAAAGGCGACTCTGGGTGTCATGGCCAAAGGAAAATCCACTGATAAGCAACCAGACTCCTAAAACTGGCAAATCTTTACTGTTTGTAAGTGTGCTTAGCCACTTAATTAACCTAAAAGGTATTTTCATCTCAATTTTCATATTTGCTCTTGCTGTGTTAAATTTTTTAAAATTACGATTTCATTCCCTGTGCACTCAGTTGTTTCGGGGGAGGCAGATGGGTTCATTCACTCCAGCAACTGCTAGTCTTTTCTCATCTATAGCATTTTGCATCCACACCAGGAAACCACTCAAATCAGGGACACAGTGTTCCCAGCTGGTTGTTCCGCAGGTTCCAAGCCCGTTGTACTCCCCTGCGCATCCAGGCACTTGGGCACAAAGTCACTTGACTGATTCACCAGGATAATTCTGTACATGCAAATCACAGATGTCATACGTACAAGTATTTGCTTGAAATAGCTTCTTCCTCTGAAACTCAAGTACTTAAATCAGTTTACAAGAGCATGATGGTAGAAGCCACAGAGTGCATTGAAATTGGTGTTTTCATGTGGGATTAAAACTCTGTGGACAGGGCAGCTTCTCAGTTCTCATCCTACTCCTGCTAGGGCTTGACCTGAATTTGCCAGAGTCCACACACTTAACAACAACATACAATTGTATGAAATTCAGTCTCAAGTTTTTAAAATTATTGTATTACGTGTACCGTGCACTGGAGGCTTAGCAGCTCTTTGGTACTTCTGGTTACTGAAAATACACAACTAGTTTGTAACACCCTGTCAATTGGAATTTACATAATGGGATATTAGGGGAAATGTTTCATTTCTGCTCTATGCATAGTTGAAATTGCCCCAGTGCAGCATGCTGGGGGTTTTGTGAAAGAGCCTTTGAAAAAAAATTTGAGCCTTTAAAAAAATTAAATAATCACATGCCTAAATTTCCCGAGCTGCCCACTTAATTTTTTCATATCAAGAGAAAGTAAAGCCTGTAAAAATTGCTGTCAAATATGCCAGCTGTGGTGTGGCAGCAGGCAGCAGCTACCTGGTATCAAGGTTAGAGAATCCTCAGCTCTTTTTTTTTTCAATCAGAGAACAGCACCCAAATTATACAAAAGCTTTTATTTTGCTTTCTGGATGCAGTTTATTTATGGTACCTGAGCAGATACACTATTTTGGTCAATTTTATACTGGAAGGAAAAAAAAAATCTTACTTTGTTTCTATTTTCTGCAGGATCCCGTGAAAAGAGAAATACTGTTTTCTCAAAACCAAGTTTTATAGTTACTGTAATTGGGTTTTTTGCAAAGGAATTCTGACAGCTCAGAGCCCGGTGGTGGGATGCTCGGCCCCGGCTCAGGAGCAGATACCCGCTCCGTCCCGGCGGCACCGCCGGGCTCTCCCGCAGCCGCCCCGGGCGGCGGGCACGGCGCTGCTTCGGTGCATCCCCTCGGTGCGCAGGTGAGATCCGCGCTCTGCCTCGGGGTTTCGGGCAGGGCTGGAAGGTGTCGGCACAGCCCGCGCTGACGACGGGCGACAATTCCTACAGGCACCGGAGTTCGCTCCGTGTGTAACAGAATAGGATTTTTCGTTTCTCTAAATAAGCACCCAATAAATTCCGGTTTACCGTATTTTAACACCGCACAGGGACTGCAACTCCCCGCTCCTGCCCCGGCGCGCCGGTCTCTCCGGGGCTTCAGCCCCCGGTGGGTGCCGGGCAGCGGCGGGACCCGGAGAGGGGGGCGGTGCCAGCGGGGGCACCGAGCGATGGAACCGAGCGAGCGGCGGAGCCCCCTCGACCGCCGGTCCCGCTCCCCGCCCCGGTGCGCTCGGGGCCAGAGAGCTCACCCCGGGGTCCGTGCGAGAGATCAGCGCTTGCGGCTCTCCGCACTCACGCTCGGGTTGGCAGCAGGAGCCATTTAACCTCTCGAAATAACCAACTGCTGGCAAGCAAAAACCCGTTTTCCTTGGGATGAACAGAAATTCTCCCGTCCACGGAGATTTCATTCTAATGCCCGTCCACGATCGTTTCTGCATCGATGTTACACGGGCAGCACTTTTATAATCTGCTTATTTAAATATTTTTGCATAACATTGCTGACAAAAATCAAGGAATATTTAAAAGTGAAATGCACCCAGAGTTTATGCATATAATCCACATTTTTCCGTTATTTTGCATCTCTCAATGCAAATTATTTCAGAATTTTCTTCAATTGCACGGAGCCCGAGCCTGGTTTTGTTTTCTCTCACTGCAAACACACATCTCAGAAATTCTGCAAAGACAGTGCCGGGAAAGTAAAATGCAGCAGGATTTTACACAGAGCTCTGTGCAGGTTCTACTTGATTATCCTGTAACATCTTTAGCTTGTAGTGACAGACAAGACCCAGGGACACGCTGCTTTTGAAAAACATGCAGGAATGCCATGGGGAGTTCTATATGGGATCAGAATTTGGCCCAATATGTGCAATATTAGAAATTACCATTTTCTCCTTGCTCCTATTACCTAGATATGAAAGTTCAAATTCCAGAATGTGTTTTCACATCCACAGCACTCTGGGGTAATATTAAATGAACTCTGTTTAATACAACACATTCCAAGTTGCTATTTTGATTGAAGCATTATACTTCTTGTCTTGCAATAAGTAGTTCAGATTTCACTGGGTCATTGAAAATTTTTGAATCAGTCTCTTTTCAAATCGTATTTAAAATACAGACGTAAATAACTGTAGCACAGATCCCTTCACAGCACAAAGCAGGAGTAAGGGACACTGCTGCATTTCAGCCGCTGCTGCCGTTACCTCCGGAGGCAGAGAAGGAAATTTTTTCATCCTCCAAACACAGTGATCGTCCCTTTCATAAAACATCTCACATTCATCCAGGGAGACAATGGCATCCCATTTTGTCCTTGAATCACTGAAATAAGACATATTTTGATCACTAATATCTGCTATTATCAAAACACCATCAAGATTTCCACAGGATTAGATAACCCTCCAGCACAGGTCCCCCCCAGCACAGGTCCCCCCTGGCTCTTCTGCTCTGTGTCATGTTGCATCTGTTTTTAAACGCTCTGTCATTGAGAACAGCAGCACCAGACAAAGCCCCGGGTTCTGCCCAGGGCAGCGGTGGCCCTCTCAGGTCACGGCCGGAAGGCACATTGTCCCAGTCCTCTTGTTTCAGTTTTGTCAGTAGAAAATCCTAGAATCATGGAACCATTTTGGTTGGAAAGACCTCTAAGATCGACTGTGATGTGTGCGTGAAAATCACAACAAACTTGCAGAAGATGTTGGAATAAATATTCACATAAATACTGAAATATTCATGGATGCTTAAACCAGGAAAGCAAGGGCAATAAACACAGCTCAGCTACGAGGGTTCCAGACTAACACACTTGGCACTTCCCATCAGGATAACCTCTGGGTTGAATGATTAATGTTTCTCTCCCTACCCCAGGCAGTCCAGGCAGGATTTGGACAGCAGAGCACCAGTTTGTTCCATTGGCTGGGTGGCTCCTGACCAGGGGAGGCCAAGGGCCGTACTGGCTGCATTGAGGGGCTGGGTGGGCAGCAGTCCTTTGCTGCACCAGCATCCCAACATCACACATCTGCCTGCATGGGTGCTCCTTGCCCTTTCCTTTAGGAGGGCAACCTTCTAAAGCAGAAGGTTTCCCACTCCAGGGAGAGCTCGTGCAGAAGCCTCTGGGCCGGGAACAGCATCACTGCTCAGCATAGCTGCTGACCCCAGCACGAAGTTCTGGGCACTCTACAGTAGCAAAGGGAAGAGCCATTTCATCTTTCTGTGCTTCATGTAATCTTCTACACACCATAGCCCTGCAGTTAGAGGATCCCTCTGGACTTTTCTTTCTTATATATTTTCACCATGTATCACTTCCCTTCCAATACGAGATCAGGGAGAAAAGGGGTGGTGAAAGTGGGAGAGCAGCAGCAGGAAAAAAATACCTGACAACCAGCAACAGCCTCCCAACACCCCTTTAAAATAATGACGATTTACCAAATGGTTGGGAAGTTGTTATAATTCCTTTTCCAAATTATTACTCGCCCTTTAGATTAGAAATGAGGCCAGGGTTAGCAATCAGCCTTAAATGGTAGGATTTCTGAAGTAGAAGCACTTGTCTGATTGTGAAGTGGAGGCCATTATTGCCTTGATTGAGTCTTTTTTTTTTCTCTTTTTTTTTTTTTTAAGCTTGCTTGATTTGAGGCTGAGAGCACACATTCACCGCAGTACTGGGAGCAATCAGAGCTTTCCCTGCTCTTTTTTGCTCAGCGATTTAGGGTCCACTACTTTGGCACAGCTGCCACCTTTTAGCCTCCATCAAGCAGAGATATTTTTAAGTGAACTGCATTTTGTGTTTGTCTTTTCTCCTTCCACGTCTTTCCTTTCTCCTGCTTTTTCTTTCCTTTTTTTTTCCTCCCCTTTTTTTTTTTTCTTTCAGAATGGGGGGATGAATGTCTGTGAAAATATTGTGCGAACTTTAGTTCCAAGTATGAAGTTGAAAGAAGACAGCTGAAGCTGGCAGGTCATCATCTGGCTCCACACACACATATCAGATCTGTAGTTACACGAGAAACAGGGATTAAGTGACTTGTTTAAAGGGCTGAAGTCAGCCAGAAGCACTGACAGGTTTCTGGGTGCTGGAGTTTAGAGTTTTGTTTGCCTGAAAACCAGATTCGAGCCAAGAACTTGTATTTATATAATTTCTTTCCAGAACTCATCTGTTTACCTGGCGTATTCTATTTTAGAGCTCCTCCCAAACTGGCTCTAGAAGTGTGCAGCACAGCTGAGGGCCTGGTGCCTGGCAGACCATGGGGCTCACCCGGCCCCCAGCCCACAGCCAGGAGCGGCCAGTGAGGCCAGCGCAGAAGAGGCCACAGAGCCACAGCAAGGGCCACGCTGCTGCAGCCCAACCACACAACCTGCCAGCACCTCAGGGTCAGGAGCATGTCAGCACATCTGCAGGAAGGCACAGACATCAATCTCATTCCTTTAATCACTTCTGTGCTGAGTTTTGCCTCATAGTCCATCTGCAGGCAGGAACTCTGTCAACTAATCCAATAAAACACACCTCCATGAGCCATTGGAACATCCCTAAAACCATGGTGAATGGAAATGCACCAAATCCCCAACTGCAAAGGTGTGACAGGCCCTGGGAGTGCAGGGACCAGGTTGTGCCACATAATGCCATGTAAAGTGATGTAATACCATGTAATGCCATATAACGTGGTGTAAGGTGATGTGATGTAGTGTAATGTGATGCTGCACTAGAATAGTAGTGATGGCAACTGTGTGCAAAAACAGGAAATGTAAAAATAACACAACTAATATTTCCTGTTGCTGGAGAGTGCAAATGCAGCAGAACAGGTATTTAGTGCAGGTCTGTAACTCACCTGTTTTGCAGCCATTTGTTTTTCGAAGCTTCAGTTTGGAGGGTCTAGTACATCAAGGAGAACATCAGCCGTACCACCAGCTCATCTCCCAGGCCAATTAGCAAGCCAGCGTGAATGAGGGAATGGAAGACTCCCAAAGAGAAATTACTTCAGAAAAGGGAAGAATCTGTTTCAGCATTAACCAGGAAAACCCCACTTTAGGCAAGCTCAGAGAGAATGCACAGCAAAGCCAAAATGCAATGACAGGTATTATTTGATTTCCTAAACCTGTATTTGTGGTATGTTCTTGCAGAGCACCTACATGCACTGTCCTCTGAAGGCAGCACCAGGACACAGTGCTACAAGCCCTCAAGAACAAATGGGAGAATCAGCTCTGCAAAAGGTAACTGGGAGTGTGAGCTACCAGTGATGATAAAAGGCACATTTCTGCCAGGACATCACAAGTAATTAAGAAACCAGCCTTAAACCCAAAACACAGACTCAGAAAGCTGTACTCCACTGTATTTACCTTTTTAATAAGCACAAAGAGTCCAAAGGAACTGCACAGGGCTGTTGTGCAATGCTGAGGTGGGACAAAGACAGAAGAGAGCCTTTGACTTTAATTTGTCATCTACACTGGATATTACTAACATCACTTTTCAGTTGAGAACCATTTTATTCCCATTGATCCCAGGGATGAGAACCAAACCCCTCCACCCACTTTCCTTCTACTTACACAAATGTGCCTCGTTGCATTTGCCCATCTGAGCAGCTCGCCTCATCTGTAATGGGAGCATTTGCATAATTAATTACATCTATTCTGAGATGCACTGGTTTCTAGGGAGGATATAGTGATGCCCACACTTACCAGTGAGGTATTTGTGCCCACAAAGCTGGCAGAGCAGCTGAGCACCACAGAAACTCTAGAAATGGAGAACCAGACCTCATGCAGCTCATCACCTCCATGGGTGAGGGCTCAGGAAACCGGCAATGAGCTCTGACCACTTATTACCAGCTTTGTAAGTTGTGCTAATGCATCTGTTACAATAAGGCCAATGGAACTGCAGAAGAGAAAAAGATGCAAAAATATGCAAAACGTGACCCAGAAGAGTTGTCCTTGTCCATCTCTGCTGTCTGAGGTAAGGAAAAGTACAAGCAAGCTTGGTGTGACAGAAGTCTCACAAGAGCAAACAAAATATGATACCACGTCCCACTCCCATGTCCCGTGCCCTGTGCCCATGTCCCTGCCATGCCCCTTTGCTTCCCCAGCCACTGTGGGGTCAGCACTCAGAGCTTCACCCATATGTGTATTTTCTCTGCCCACACATCCCAGCTCCTCAGCTGGTCTGGCTCAGATCCAGCAAGTCTCTGGTGGAATTAGCTGGTTTATTTGCACATGAATCTTAAAGTTCCTAATTAATTATTTTGGTCATCCTAAGTAAGTCCGTATATGACTCTGTAAAGGTTGCTTGCTGCAGAAAACTTACTTCAGGACAGCTTAGACTTACAAAGCTTTACTGCAGCAAGCTTTCTCATCCATGTTTCCCGAGGCAAGATGAGATCCAAGGAGCCAGAAAAAAAAAAAAAAATAGATTAACGTTTTAGAGACTTAATCATGTGTGGTATTGTAAGGGTCCCTGGAGAGAAATAGAGTGAAATTCTCTTCTTCCACAAAACACAGTTTTCACTTATCTGCCTTTTTCCCATGGTGAAAGGCCAGCAAGGAGATGAGGCAACATTTGGGAAGAGGCACGTTCCTCCCAGCATGCACTGGAGCCTGGTACAGGCTGGAATTTCCCCTTGCTGACTTACATCCAAGGAATGAGTTCTGGGTGGGACAAGGAAGAAATTGCTCCAGCAGGTTGTGGCTCTTTCTAAGAACATTTGTTTGGAGCCACAGGGGGCACAGGTGTCAAAACCAGCCCCGAGGGGGAACTGGGGCAGAGAACAGCAATGGTCACAGCCCCAGCCCGCCCCTGCCTTCACCACATTCCCTCAGTGTATATGCTTTCATCTGACAAGAACCTTCCATCGACTGAAAAACTGTTACATCACTAACATTAGATTGCTAATCCTCAGGTAACATTTCAGCTCAAATGAAATCTTGGGGCAGAAGCAGTTGTTACACGGCTGGTACAACTATCTAGTATTTTTCTAGGGAATCTTTTTCTAAATTCGTATTTCAGGAGAGGTTTTGTTAAAAACAAACACTGAAAATGGTTGGCCAGTTGCCGTCACCCACGAGCCCACTCAAACTCTCTCTGGGTGTATTTTGTCGTCTCTGAGCAATTTGCCAATGGGGTGATTCGCCGAATCCACACGTCTTGTACGTTGTCCAGTTTTATGAACTGAAGGGTGTTGCTCTGCAAGGACTATGGAAGGGAAATGATCCGTTTTTCACGTGTACCCCTTTTCCGTGACTATACCCCTCCTTTTCCTTCCATCAAGGTGCTGTGGTTCCAGTCATCACAGCAAGCTGGCCGGCGAAGGACAGGTAAAGTTTTCTTGGTCAGCCACAGGTCCAGCAGCAGGGAGGAATGCGTGTCTCCTTCCTCCCTGCAGCCTGAAGCTGAGCACGTTGGACTGTAGTGGTTCAGAGCTGTCACTTAACATTATCAGCTACATCTTCTGTAGCCCCGGCAGCCCCCAGAGCAGGGGGGTGTGCTGCAGGGTGGTAGCCTGTCACCGGTGCTTCGAGGGAGAGGGATAACCATCTTGGTACAAACTTGACATCTATAAATTGATTACATAAGTGGGCAGTGGTGGTCCTTTCAACTATGCTCCTTTTGTTTCAGCTTTACAGTAAAATTACCAGCAGCAGTTTACAATTAAGGGAAATAATAATAACTGCATATGCTTTCATCTACACATACAATTACAATAAACTGCATGCTTTAATAGGATTGTGAAAAATCTGTGTTTGACCTCTACAAAAAAGTAAACATTCTTGTTCTGGATACTATATCATTATCACAACAAAGGGAAACTCCTGAAATCTGATGATTTAAACATCTGGAGAATGTTAATCACTTCAAAATGACGGATGTTTTTTATTTTAGCTTTTGACAGACACACTCCTTTCATAGATAGATGATTATTTACATAAATTACATCACCAACATGGAAAAAAAAAATCCAAAATAACTTCAAAGGATAAAGAGCTTAATTAAAAGGAGACTTTTATATTTCTTCTATTGTAGAACACAGAACAAATAGAAGAATTTGCAGAGGGAAAAGGTAATTCCATCATTTTTAACACAATGCAGTTGGGCTTTAGGCTTTTCTCCTCATGCACAGGCTGTGGGGGTGCACTTTGCATGGGGCTGAGGTGCAGCAACACCACTGCAACAGTGGCCCAGGCTGCCCCTACCCCAGGGAATGGGGTATGGTGTGAGATGGGTGCGGTGCCGTGGGGCAGCTCAGCTTTCCAAGTTCCTCTGCAAAGGCTCTGCAAAGGTTCTGGTGCCACTCTGACCAGTGCCTGTAGCCCCCACTGCTCTCTTGCCACCAGTTCCATAAAATATAAAGTCAGTGACTTCAGCAGAACTATTTCCCAGCAACTCGGATTTGCTTGGGTTCACACATTTAAGTAAAAGAAATAATGCTAAATATGTAATAAATACATAATGCATTCTGTACAACATAACACAGTGTGTTCTATAGAACATACAGGTGTACACAGAGCAGGACCCAGGAGGTCTACTCCATCAGGAGTACTATTATGGGATCTTACAGGTCCTTCAGTCCTGTGCCTCGATGTCACATATCAGGAAGCAAATTCAGCATCCCCCCCCCATTGTGGATGATGAGAACAGGCCCAGCTGCGAGGTTTCAGCCTCACTTACAAGACAGCCATTTCAGTGAAGGTCACAGGAGTGAGTGAGAGGAAGGTGCACTAATATCGCACTGTGTGGCACATGCAGAGAGCCGTGAATGCTCTGGATGGCCGGGTAATGCTGGGTTTAACACAAGGAGTCTGGAGGGCCACTGCACACGTCGGCATCAGGCCAAAAGAATCACTCTGCTGATCTAATTCATTGTCACTGCGCCAGCTGAATTCCTCAGGCTCTGGAATGGCTGGAATTGGCCACACCACAGCATGACCCTGGTGCAGAGCCCACGGTGCTGGTGCGGGTCAACACTGCCCAGTGCTGCCCCAGACCCGCCGCAATTTAGCTGATCCGCTACAATTTCCTCCTACACACTGAGCTGGTCCGCGCGCTGACCTCGGCCAATTTGTCTTCTTTCTGGCAGAAATGTCATCCGAAAGGAAGCTATTAAGTCAAGAAGGTAATTCTGCAAGAGCAGTCCACTGTATAAACAGAACTTGACCCAGGGTAATTTATTTCTAGTCCCGCACAAAGGACTCAAGAGGTACGATCGATACATTTCAGGATCTAAGTATGCCAGCAAAGGCGAGAACGTAAGAATTTTAGACAATATTTGTGAGGAGTTTTCTTTAATACTAGAAACTGAGAAAAAAGTGTAAAACAGCCTTTAAAGTCTGAAGAGATTTGGTGTCTGCATTTAAGAAGATAAACATGTGCAGGCAGTGGAACTTGGTCTAAAGTTTTGTTAACCAACTGTTATTGAATTCCCTCCCAAATGTGTTAAACTACGCTGATGTCCCTGAAACTTAACAGCAGTACAAAGGAGACCATTTACTGCCTTAATTCTTTACCAGCTTTAAAGGCTGCTTGAAATTGTGAACAATTTTAAAAAGGAGGCAAAACAGTGGAAAAAAAATGAATTCCTGCTTTACAGTGTAGAAAAAAAAATAATTTGGAGTGCAGTAGGAGGCCTATTCTCCCTTATTAATACTGAATTAATAATTTCCTTGCCCAAGACCAGTTCTCAACACATCCATGAACACAAACTATCACCTTTTCTTACACTGAGTGCACACACAGACACCCAACAGCTGGTGGAAACAAGCTGGTCCCAGCCCCCACAGTGGGCAGGACCCCTCCACCCTGGGCAGGAGGGCTGCCCCCGTTCTGCTCCAACATGGCATGGGCTGGACACCCTTTAGGTTGATTCTACAATAGAGCCCAGAGGTGTGAAGTCAGGAAAACCACCAAGATGAGTTCTGTGAAGAGCAGCTGGGAGCAGTGTCCAA
>VXAY01006780.1:0-99102 GCA_013399855.1 Oxyruncus cristatus | reverse complement strand
GGGGGGGAGCTGTTTTGCAGTCAGAGGACAGTTCACTGTGGTTTTTGGTAAAACTGCAGGCAGGCAACGTTGTCACAGTTTCTTGTTTCAGCAGAGTATAGAGGGATAATGTCACAGGTTCTGCATCATCAGAACCCTCTTCTGGTATGCAGAGGTATGAAATGGTTAATTGTATTTCTATTGAGAAAGCACATGACTTCTTAGGCTTAAAAAAGCGGTTCTCTTTCTTGCCTGGTATTTACACTTACATTAAATAACTACCTTTTAGAAGCACCAGCATTTGAAGTTTAAGGAACTCGGCAATATCAGAGGTTTCCTTGCTGGCTGCACCTGGACCCAGATGAGCTCATTGTATACACCTACAGCCCCTTTCAAAGGCACTGCCTGCTCTGCTTGTTTTCACCAGTGAAACGTGGATGTATGGCTCTGACAAACACAGAATCTGCTTTTTGTTCTTGCTCTTGTCACCCAAAAGGGATTTTATAACATACTGTATATTATCAACTTACTTGAAAATGACTCATACTAATGAGAATGAAAAGACAACTTAGTTTATTCACTTTTGACCACCACATTGCTTTTGGGCCCCCCACCACCAGCTGGAAAGACTTCTTCACATTCTGTGCCAAAGAAGTGAGTCTGTTTCTTGGCAATATTCATACATTCTTTTCTCCTTCCACATTTTCCACTCGAAATTTCAAATTCTTTTCACAAGGGGCTCACTTTGTGTACTGATGCCAAAAAAACCCGTTTCCTGTCCAAACTGTTCCTGACACAATGCAACAAGATGTTGATCATTTGGGGTCTGTTTCTGGTGGGATGACTCACATCACACAGACATTTTACAGCCTGGCACAGAGTACAAACCTCTATTTAATGCACAGCACACTACTAACACTCTATGCTGGACGCAGCCCCAGGTAAGGACAGGGCAGGTCCTGCAAACTCTGACTTCAGGAAAAAACCCACATCTTTGCTTCACGGGTCTGGCTTCAAGGAAACTTTTATATTCTGCAGGAGGCAGCATACAGGAGCAGCACAGGAACACTGGGAACAGATCCCTAGACAGCTTTCTGCTCCCAAAAGAGAAGCCCAGAAAGGTGCCCATCAGAGGGGATTCTGTTTGCAACAATCCAGCCCAGAGCAGGGGAAAAAAAAGTGTTACCCCAAATCACTCTATTAAAAGTATTATATATATATATATTATCTGATTTTTATCTTTGTTTTCCATTGTTTAGGCAAGTTAAGTGAAGCTATGGGATGTAAAGACCTGACTGCAACAGGAACCACAGAATATGTCGAGTTGGAAGGGACCCACAAGGATCATCAAGGTCCAACCCTCAGCCCTGCACAGGACCATCCCCAAGAGTCACACCAGGTGCCCCAGAGGATCACCCAAACACTCCTTGAGCTCTGTCAGCTGTGACCACTGCCCTGGGAAGCCTGTTCAGAGCCTGGTCTGCCCTGGGGGAAGAACCTCTTTTTAGTATCCAACCTAAACCTCCCCTGACACAACAGGTCCCATTCCTTTGGGACCTGTCCCTGGTCCCCACAGAGCCCCTCCTCTGCCCTTCCCAAGGAAGCTGTAACTGTGATGAATCTCTCCTCACACTCCTCCAGGCTGAACAGAACAAGTGACCCCAGCCACTCCTCATACCAGAGCATCACCTCCAGCCCCCCAGAGAGTCAGGACAGTGGTCCTCTCTTGTTTTGTCCCTGAGCTGTTTTCAACCACTCTTAAACAAGAACAGAGTTTAGTCCCCTATTTTGTACCATTGAATGTATTGGTCATTTCTAGTTTGTGTTAATAAGTAATACGTGAAAACATCCCAGAATGTATTTCCCTTTGATGTGAAATCTTGACTTTGTCACTGCCCAGAGCTGGCAAAGCATAAGACTGTTGGCGTGTGCCTCCAAATACTCCAACTCTTCTGGTAGCATCCACAATTCCTGTTGGAAAACAGGTCTCCAAATAGCCAGCAAAATGTCAAGCCAGAAAATAGGTGAAAGCAAAAGAACAGGCAGCAACTAAGACTGAAAATTCCTCATAATTGTCACAGATTACTTTGTGAGCAAACCTTTACAGTGCTAACTAAAGCCATCTACCAAAACCACTGTCCAAGTGCCCCTACAGCCTACTTAGGGCTGAGAAAGTAATATAGTAAAGGAACATGTATGCCCAGGCCAGCCTTGTGACATTGGTGATCAGTCACAGGGGTCTACAACTGCATGTCCTGTTATTGTTCACCCAGCTTCCTACAGACACAGGGATTTACCAGTATCACTAAAAGCCCACTGCTAAATTTCCAGTAAAATTAGTACCACAGAAGACACGGAGGCATGTTGCTAGAAAAACGGGCCATGCACAGGTGTTCTAAAATTCTGTAGCTTGTTATCATCTAATTTAATGTAAAAATTTGCTAAAGTGCTGGGCAGCTTGTTCCAAGTTTGCGCTCTGATGGAAGAGCACAGACATGGCTGAGAACTGAGTTCTCAGGACCTGTGACTGCCAGGAAAGCTGCTTGGACGCTGCCAGGAACTGGTAGAACCATTGTGAATAACTTGCTTGGATGTTCACTCTTCACCAGCACCTGAAGGACCGAATCTTGAGCTGTTATCAGGCAACACTCTGTCACGGTGCAAGCAGGGATTTGATGCCAGAGCAGCGTGACAGAACAAGGCACCTTGAGCAACCCTCACTGGTCCTGACACTCCATCCACACAAGTTATTCCTGGGAGTGATGCACCAGCTTTAATTGCTGATTCACAGGGAGCATTGTGTCACTGGCAACCACACAATTTGGTTGTTTCCTTTGAGGTGCTGATTCCTAATCATAAACATTTCTAGCTTCACATTTTCCTTTGCCCTATATTGACATGGCTGTGACAAAGCCCCTGTGATTTTACCAGTGTTCCCCAGGAAATCTGGCCCAATTCTTTAATCACACAGCACTCACAGCACACAGTAATGAACACTCATTCAATAATTCTGGATTTACTATTCCAGCTCACTCCCCTTAAATCTGTGATTTACTGTTGCATTGCCTTTCTTTTCCCAGTTTTGTTAATTTTCAAGGGTCTGCAACGTATCATTGTGGAGTTCTCCAACCTCTGCAGAATCAAATAGAAAACATTATTCATGCACAGTTGTTCAGGGATAGGATGTATAACTACTCCATATCACAAGTGTTCAGAGAGTTGCAGAAATGGCTTGTGCTATTTTAGAGCTGGAACTAATAAAAAATTCAGGGTAGAAATTTCAAATGGCCTAAAGTGCCAAACATGTTCTTATATATCTTTATAAATCTCTCAGCTAAGGTTATAATTCACTGAAGCCAAACAGCACAGCTTCTTTGAATAAGTCTGTCAATAGCAGGCTCACGGCAGCCTGATTCCCTACACATCTTCCCTCATCCCTCCCTTCATTTTAATCTAATTAGGGGGTTACATAGCACAGGCATTGGGAGATTCTGGGATTTCCACACCGTCCAATTGTTCATCGCCATTTAATTTAACTATTCTGGGAAAGAAGATGAAGGTTTCGGCTCCCTGGCTCTGGAGTTACCTTCTGTCACTGACTGATGGGGATCCAGGTCTGCTGATCCTCAGAGCACATGGTAAAACCTGCTTCCTCAGCCACTTTCCAAGAAGAAATCTCTGGACTGAGCTTGACCTTTCTGTCATGCACAATTTCTAGCACATGTTTTTATCATGGTCAGGAAGTGGTTAAGTTGAAAAGTTTTTTAAAAAATTTAGAGGCAAACAATTAACATAAATCAGTCACAGTGGCATATGAAGATATAAAACCTGTCTCCAAAACTGAGCTGAAGAAGAGCAAACACCCCAGCTGTGCCTGAAACATGCCAGGCAGCTCTACCACTGCACAGCAAAGGGGTGTCAGCGCCATCCCCAAAATTCTTAATATTGACAGAAATAAATGGTTGGAAAGAAAGAAAACCAGCTTGATGATCATAATTCTCTGTCTTCGCTATCTGCAGCTAACTCCCTGTATTTAATTAATAACTGAAACAGGTCTGTGAGCATCCCCCAACTACACAGTTTTGTCCACAGTAGCTGCAGGCAGGCTCTAAAGAAACATGGAAAGGACAAGCAAATTGATTTTCAAGGAAGGCGGTACAGGAGAGACCTGAGCAAAAGCGGAGTCAGGGGGAGCGATTTGGTTCCTGGTAACTGCAGCTCATTCCAGAGAAGTGAAACAGCCAAGGTTGCTGACATTGTAATTCAGATATCCGAGTCACAGTGCACTCTGAGAATGCTTTTGGTAGTTTTCAACAAAAAAACCCCTACAATATTATTAACGCTGGGTAGAAATGATGCCAAGGAAATCAGTGATCCTGGCAGCAGCACAGTGACTCTGGGAAGTGTAACTATTCCACATTAAAAAAAATGAGAAGGGAGAGGCAGAGACTGAGAGCTTCCCACATCTGGAGGCACTGCTCCCAACCCCACTGTGCTTGTCCTGTGCTTGCAACAGCAACATAAGACACAGGGATGGGCAGGAAAACTGTCATGAAGAACTGATGCTCAGCCCTGTTGGGGAGAAAACAATAACAAAACAAAAAAAAATCACTGTCCCTGAAGCTTGGAGTGAATAAAAAATAGCAGCTGAGCAGTCCTCAAGTGGACTGAGACCCCTCCTTGGACACTTCCCTCCACTGGCAGAACAGTCTGGAGGAACAATCAAATGAAAAGCTGGTCTCCCGCAGAGTCAAATAACAAAAAACAAGTAGCAAGGATGAACATAAAATCAGGAAATTAATTTTTCACGAGGTAAATGTAAAAGGAGGTGTATGAAAATTAAAAATTACAAGAAATTGAACATGGGTTCTTACTCGAATACCTGAACCCAAAGTCACCATTGGGTTATCATATAAAGTCATGTCATTTTCAGTGAGTTTCCTATCAGACATGCCTTAGATTCTTCCTACAACTGATAGTATCCATCAGCTTTTCATACCATTTTTATAATAACTGCTTGGAATTGTCATTACTTGTTTGTTTGCAGAGAATAGAAAATAAAAGTAGCACACAAATCAACTGGAAAAATGCATTTTAAAAGACCAGAAATCAAATCTAAAGTGACAGACACAACAACACTACCTCTCTGTGGAAAAGATGCAGATCATCTTCACAGATAAGGATGAGGCACTCCAGAAGTGTTCGTTCATCAGTTTGCATTTTAATACAATTTTAAAATATTAAAATTGGAGCTGGGTGAAAAGTGCTCAGCCAAATAATTTCAGTTCTCTCCATTTCAGAGCACAAGCCTTTCTGTCCCCTTCCTGCTCCCCCAGTGTTGGCCCCAGCCAAGGTGACAATGGTGTCACCCAGCCAAGGCCCAGGGCGTCCCAGGGAGCGCCACATCAGTCTCCACCTGTGACACAGGAGAGATCCCACTGATGCAAAGCGGCTGCTGAGGAGTCTCAGGGGCCTCAGGCCTCCCAGCACTGGCTGATGCCATCCCTGGACCTGCGTCAGAAAAAGGATTAAGGGCAAAATCAAAGGAGAAAATTTCACAAACAAATATTTCTTTTGTTCCAAAACCTTAGTGACCTTTTGTCTGGCAGTAACAAGGATGGCTCTGAATTCTTCCACCACATTAGCAGTTTAAACTTGTATACCACAAACAATCATCACACAACCATGACACAGCGTACTTGCCTGGTTTACAGAGTTTCAGTCCTAAATCCAGAGTGAGGTGCACTTCCATGAGCCAGAGTCCGGCATCAAAACACTCCTGTTTAGGTCAGTCCTTGAGCAAATTGAAGATAGATTGTGGTTTTCAGTGGGATATCAAGATTTAGTTATTTGGTGGAGAATGTACAACTGGAGCAAGCAAAATAAACTACAAGAAGAGTTTTCTGGGTATATAAATAAACACAAGTGGTTTTATCATGGCAAGTGCAGCAGGCAATGGGCCACTGTGCTGTCTCATTGTTGCTATAGGGAGCACTGCAACCTTTAGGGATTTAACAAAATCAGCTCCTGATGACAGTAAGTAATAAGTAAATGAAAGTAAAACAGCTTTGTGATTGTAGCTGAGGCCCCAGACTTGGGAGAATTAATTTCTATCTTTCGATTTCCAGTAGATTGTCTGTGTGACTTAAATATATACCCCTGTTTTGGGTGCTGCATTTTGCCCATCTTTCAACCAGTAAACCACAGTTGACCTTTTGACATGAGCTTTAACCTCAGAGGGTGACTGTGGTATGCCCAAAGCAGCAGGTAAAGCACCTGCTGAGAACTAACAGCACCAGACACCTTTCCCTCACCCGGTTTTCTTGCTGCCCAATGCTCTGTGAAGGTGAATCCAGAGCAGAGCCTCAAGTGGCTGCAGCAGCCACTGAAGCTTCTCAGGAGGGTCTTTGAGAAAGGCTGAGCTCTTCCAAAGCCTGTCCAAATTACAGTCTTGTCTAAGAATGGCTCAGCCTGTGCCATGGGTCCCTGGGTGCCAGTGGTGTGATGGAGCCCCTTGAGTGCCAGCTGGGAGCCCCTGGACACAGACCTGTGCATCTGTGGGCAGAACCAACCCCAGAGAAACTCCCAGCCAGACAGTTGCAAATGCTGGGGTTTGAGCTGCAAAGGCAGCTGATACTCAAACCAAACACTGCAATCCATTATTATAGCGACTCACTGCAAATGGAAACAGTGTGACCTTATACTTTTCACACCGCATTTTGACTCAATACCTGCCAAAGACTAGAGCCAAAATTCTGTCAAGACTCTGTGCTTTTTGGTTTTGATTCCTTGAGAAAGAATCTGAGGGGAAAACATGACTAGGACTCCTTTAACCAAATTAAAAACTTATGCCCTCTTACAAATGAATAGAAGAGATATAGACAGTGAAAGGAAATGTCATCAAAATCCCAGGATTCCAACAGTTACAGGGATGTGAGCAATCCTCTGGTAACCCTATAGCTGCATCAAAAGCAACCAGTGAGCCCCAGGCAGTATCGCCGAGATGATTGCCCAGTTCCTCTTGGAAGTTTACATCCAGCTCATGTCTTACATGCCCCACGCTCCATGTTCTGCAACAGGTAAAAGGAAACTCAGCCATGTGTTCCCATTTTAATTACAAACTCAGCCCCTTTCAACTCACTCCTGGATGACTTAATCATGCTGGTAGACTGAGCAAAGCTGACAGATGAATGTGAGCATAAGGAATATACAGTTGGTAATCTGAACCTTTCCTCTGCGCTGAGGGACCATGGACTCCCACCATGATCAGCAGGAGTGGAACACTCAGGGAACCCAGGGAGATCTGATGTGGTTCCAGGACTCAGACAGAAGTTGCTCAGCTCCCCATCTCTGGTATGTTTTTCCTTTTAAAACCCCTAAGAAATGTGGTTGTGCTCCATTTTGCAGAAGATGAATTGAGGCATAGCAAGTGACTGAACAATTGACCTGAGTGCACATAGATGTCATGCCACAGCAGGAGGCCAGACTTTGATGTCCAGGGTCTTTGGCTTCTTTGCCAAGCACAAACGCTCTCTCCACACCCAATCCATGCCCAAAGGCGAGTGCTGTCCAGCAAGAAACAGCAAAAAAGCAGAGGTGTGGGATGTTTAGAGTCCCGCTCCAGCTGTAACCACCCACAGCCCAGCCCAGACTGCCCTGGTGCCCAGCATGGTGGTGTCAGGGCCAGTGAACAGAGCTCCCTCTGAAGCAGGACTACGGCAAGAAAAGCAAAGGGAGGTTTGACCTCATTCGGGATTTTCCATCCAATATCTATTACCACATAGACCATAACACTCAGTATCAAATTGAGATCTCCCAGCAGCCTGACAGTGGAGTGTCCCAGGCCCTTCTCATCCCTTGGAATGATAGCAGATGGCTCTCTAGTTCACCACTCGGATGAAAGCCCATGGGTTCAGAGGTATTTCATCTCTCTGCAGCATGTCTGAGCTTTTTCTTTACCGATGATGACTATTCAATAAAAGTTTGTAACTGCAACTTCATATCCACAAAATAAATCAGTTTTAACTGCACAGTCTAAGTATGTGAGTGTTCTGGCAACCAATTGAAAACAGATAGGTTCCTGCTCACAGCTCCATGGCACTGAAAACCATGACAAGCTGAGGAAGGTATGTTCAGAAAGGAAAATCTCACACTAGTGCTCATATGGAAATGATTTTTTCAAAACACTGTGGTATTGCAAACCCAGCCCAATAAACAGCAAGGTCACAATAGCATTGTTCATCATGGCGTCTCCTGTAAAATTCAATTTATTCAGCATTTTTGACTACCAGGCCACTATTTGCTTTTCACTGTTAAAAGTTAATGCTAAAAGCTGAACAAAAGGGTCATCCTCATCACCGCTAATTATAGAGGCTCTAGCACCCTGGAATTACATTGGCTGTACACTCCTGAATGCTGCAACCTTACCTATAACATAGTTGCCTAAATACCAACGTGGAACATTGCATACTTGCTACTTACAGTAACAAAAAGTAAGTTTAGAAGGACATACAGTGTCTTGAGGACCTGTGTGGGGCTGCATTGGATGTTTCTATGGCTGGAGACAAAGACGTGTTTTTAACTTAAGAGGCAGGAACAATTACATCAAAAAAATCCTGAGTGAAGGTTGCATTTGGTCCCCTTGGAGATTACATAAATATAATACAGTGATGAGCAAAGTGACCAAAAAGAAGATGTCTCTACCCATTACCCAGCCCTGAGCAAGGTGTGAAGGCTGACCACCTTTGAGTGGCTGGGAGGATCCAGAGGCTGGCTGGACCTCCTGGAAGCGATCAGATAGACAGACAAGGGGGGACAAACATTCCTCTGCTCACTGTACTCTGGCTTTTTGCACCAGGGAAATCTTTCAGCCGTTGCCATGCCAACCATCCTTTTGTCTTGCACACCCTTACACAAGACACTTTATCTGTTTTCAATGGTTCCTAACCCAGGAAACGACTTAAGAATGTGCTTAACCTTAAACACATACTAAAGCCCCATAGCAAAGAGAGAAGCCTAGGAATCAGTGCCAAAGCAAGGAGAATGATTTCAGTGGTTTGGGAAACAATGTTGTGGTTTTGCTCTTCCTTCCCTTGCGCAGACACGAGCACTGGCTGACTCCCCAGAAGGGAAGGGAACATGCTCCAAGCTCTGTGGTCTCATCCCAGGAGCCCCAGTGGTAGTACCTGGGCACCCTCTGGGACAGCAAGGGTGTGTGCCACTGCCAGCACAAAGTGGGGGCTAAAACCCACCTCACCGTCCTTTGTGAGCAGCACCATCGGCATCACTTCAGGGCCTCATTGCTGTTATTGTGCTTTTATGACACAGTGCAACAGCCCAGGAAGCCTTGGGTGGAGCTCGAAAATGCTCAGGGGCAAGGGCCACATGCTGCTTGAAGACTGGGGACATATTATTCCCAGTGAACTTAACCTGGAAGAACCACTGACAGGATGAGAGGAAATGACCTGAAGTTGTACCAGAGGATGTTTAGATTAAATACTGGGAAAAAGTTCTTCATGGAGAGGGTTGTAAAGCCCTGGCACAAGATGCCCAGTACATTGGTGGAGTCACCATTCCTGAAAGAGCTCAAAAAATGTGTGGATGTGGCACTTGAGGACACGGTTCAGTGGTGAACATGGAGGTAGTGCCAAGTTGATTGTTGGACTTAGTGATCTTCTAGAGGTCTTTTCCAACCCTAACAACTCTATATTTCTATGATGGGAATTTCTTCTCAGTTAATTGTAAAAACTATGTTTTTACTGTATTTTTCACTCAGGGAGCTCATTACTGAGCAAGGTGATGGTGCCACACAGGAAGGGGCAAAAGGCAGTCCCAGGAGCAAGAGGGGCTGGCTGTGTCCAGCAAGCAGGAGACACCAGCTTTGTCTGTAGCAGAAAAAGGTAAATTATTGCTGCTACCAAACAAATCCCAGGTGAGACTGAGCTGGGCTCTCTGAGAGCTCTGGGTATCCACAGAACTGGTTACAGTGACAGTCAGGTCTCACACCAGCGTTTCAGAGAGATCCTTGCACATCACAGGCACAACCAGCAGAATTCAGCTCATTACTGCCCTGCTGGTCCTGGCTGGACATTTTTTCCTCAAATATACCTCTGCCATCTAACTGATTAGCAAATAATTAGCCTAAATTTTGGTAGGTCTGAAGTAGTTGCAGCTTTCTGCATCGAGCAGGAGTTTCTAACGGCTCGTTGCTGTCCTCTCACTGACATGCACAATGAAACATGGGCGAGGACAGGGAATAAACCAGGGACCTACAGCACTGGGGTGGGCCAGGGCTGAGCACCCCCCGGAGGCAAATCCACCCACCTCTGCAGACACTCAGGGATCAATCAGTTCTTCCCCATACGTTGTGGCAAGACTTACACACCCCATGAGGGGCTGTGTTCACTGATAAATACCAGATTGCCTCAATATGTCTGTTCTGGGGCTTAAATTTCTTGGAAAATATAGCTTTTATTAAAGATAATTAAGCATTGTTTTCTTTGGGGTGAGTCACTGAGCTGCATCATGTTCTGCCTTCGCATTTTGGAAGATCAGTATGATGATACCCGGGAAATATAACAATTCTGATTACCACAGCAAGAGCAAGGGCAGCAAATTCTGATCTTAAATTTCACAATGCACATTTATTATTAATCCCATATTAACAAAGCAGAGCCCTTAACATGTTCATTTGTTACCTCAGGCTCCTTGGGAATATTGGAATAGCTATTGTTCCATCCCACTTGCTAGATACTACAGCTCTGCAGTTCACCAGCTCACACCAAATTCATACTGACTTCAGGAAACTATTAGGATATTTCAGCCAATTTTCTTCTAGCAAGAAGTAATCACTTGTGAACAGCAAGGATTAAACTCCATCTTCAATGGGGTCTAAGCATCTTTTTAGGCAATTTTTCAGGAACATCATGTTGGAGAAGCCAAGGTTCATAAGCAGTGTTGTAAAAGAAGCATTTGTATCACCAGTAAAAGCCTACTGGAAGTGAACAAAGACTTTGCTGCCATTTAGTTAACAGAGCCAAATCTTCATCACTTTTTCAGCAGAAAAGCAGTGGAGGATTCACCTCCAGCTACTTGGGGGGAGCAGACACTAAGGCAGTGCTCCAGGGTTCTAGTTCACATTGGAAATGCTTCTGGCACAGTGATTTGGAGGTGCTATGCCAAAGCTGATGCATAAATAATTCGGCTTTCATTTCTGTTAAGATTGCTGACCAATTCCCAGGCACATGTGGGCACTCTGGGCTACAGGTATGCTGAAGTCCACCTCCCTCAGCTCAAGAGCTGCCCCAGAGTCAATTAAATAAGCTAATTAGCAGCATCTGAAGATCTGGCACTCCCTTTAGGTTTGCTTCATTGAATTTGTCTCAATTTCAAGATCTTGTGCCTATTGCAAAGGCAAAAATCTGCCAATTAAGGGTAGACCAATGTCCAGCTTTGGAAATTATCAAGGAGTCGGTCAGTGCCTCAAAGACAATCTCCTGGAGCATTTCCTTGTGATTCGTTAACAAATATTTCATTCCCTGAGAAGAAAGTTGCTCACTTTGGTGGCTAAATATAGCTCAGACATATAAAACCTGTACAAAATACGCTAAGCGCAAAATAATAAAGCAGTAGGTCTGACTACACTTCCATTCACATTTTCTGAAATTTCCATGGTCTGACCTCCTGCTAACAAAAGAGGACCACAACATCTGTGTGAGGAGAAGCTGCTCCATAACAGGAAAATCAGCTATGGCTAAGAAAAGAATGAACCTCAGGACTATAATTCTTTTCTGCAGCACAGGTAGCAGCTCACAGCACACAGCGGTACAAGACTTGCGGAGCATCGCTGTTCCCAGCTGTGGCAACTGTCAGAGGATTGTCATGGGAAGCCTCAGGCTTGGTTCCTTCTTCTTGAGTGTTTAGATTTCAGAGGGCTTCAGGGCTTAACCAGTCCTTGAAATAACTGGCCAATTGTTTTTTTTTTTTCTTTCTTTCTTGTAGCTAGAAAATGGAGACTGGAAGGGGAAATAATCTTCTAGAAAACGTAATTATAGTTGTTCTTACTGATTATTAAAAGTATGAAGACATACAGAAGAATTAGATTTCTTGTGGAAAATTATTAATTTCCACTAAAACTTGATCACCTACAAAAGAGATCTGTGTTTGTGGCAAAGCCTTCCAAAGGAGTACAATTAGTTTCTACAAGATGAAATCAGAAGAATTTCTCAAGGGGTTGGTTTCTAAAGCTCATTTTTATTCCTAATACCTGCAATAAATAATTTTTACCACTTTCTGTGTTCCAAGCTGCCACAAACTATCCAAGCCACACTACTGGAATAAAACACTTTACAGTTTATCATTTCTATGAACTATTTTGATTATTTTATTCAACTAAGCTTAAAGAGGAAAAAAAAATCACAAAGGAAATTCTTGTGTGGTTTAAAGGCACACTCACCTGGTTTCAGCTCTTGTCTTTGTCTTGTCATTAACTTTAAACAATAAACTTTAACATATTTGAGTGGAATCTGGATCAGAGTCCTGGCAGCATCCCTAGTAGGGAATTACTCAGGTAGGGTGTTACCAAGGTAAGGTGTTTTCCACAACCTTATTTGGCTTTCACAGACATACAATGACTTAGAGCTCCACAGACAACTCTCGTGCCTTTGAGATAGTCCAGATATATTTAATTTTATGTTAAAGTACAAACATCAGGCTGTCACAGCCTTACCAAAAGCATCCCAACAGTGCCAGCACTTACACTGAAACCCCAGAGTAAACACTAGGATGTCCTTGTGTGATGGAGAAAGGTGCAAAAAAAAAAGGATACATGGGTCATGATTGCTAAATGCTGGATTTTCTCAAAGATATGTGACTATGAAAAGACAGTAAGAGAGATTGGAAAAAATACCCTTCTCACTACCATCTTGTTTGAGTATGAACTTTGTAGGTCTACAGAGCATAGTCCATGGCCTCTGTCTCAGGAGAAAATTAGTCCTACTTAACGGTGTTATTTGATGTTCCGGACACCCCTTTGCCTTCCCAATCCCTAAACCACAAGCCAAGGTTGCATTTGTGGCTCAGTGCTGCCTGGTGTTATCTTGGTCACACACAGGTCACTGTGGTAGAAGTATTCACTAACAGTTACTACACAGCAGTGTCCAAAACAGTGCCACAGCCCCCCAAACTTAAAGCAGGAAACGATTTTTGAAGTGTTGTGGCATCTCACAAAGGCAATTCAGTGTTGTCAGCATTGGATATTCTATTTTATCCTCCAAACCTTGAAAATAGCTCCAGTAGTTTCAGTCTGATAGCAGAGAAACGTAATTCAGACGCTGCTAGCTGATCACACATCATTTGTGAAAGAACTCTAGATTAAGTGATAGGGCACTCCTTGTTAAATGACAGCCAACTCCTGCCAATAATCATAAAATATAATTGTGAAAGTGTTTAGTGAAGATCCCGATAGTTAAAGGGCCAGAATCCCCCAGAGGCTCCCCTTGCAGTGGGACCAGCACCTCACCCTCCTCTTGCTGTGCTCTCCAGCCAACGTTCCACCCACACACTGTGTAATTCCACACCAGCCAGGAGCACAGACGCAGAAACTCCTGTGCCAGCACCCTGAGTCACAGCACCCAACACCTGAACCTGCACACAACAAAGGTCTGAAATGCTCATTTCAGTTTTTGTTGACATGGCAAAACCCCCACAATATTGCGCACACAACACAGTAAGGCAGCCAAAACAAGCACCTACAGAAAATATTTGCAAAATAATTTTCACTAATGGCAAAACTGAAGAAAATCCCAACTCCCACGGTGAACATAGAGAGTGACTAGGTCCAGAAATAAATTTCTATCTCTTATGTGCATGCTCTCTACACTTATATTGCCTGCCAATTCTTTTCATAGAAATGTTTATATAAAAAAATGTGCCAACTCATCAACAGTAATTTTGTATGTAGGGAAAAAGGTCAATTATGAGAAATTGCCACTTTCAATATCCAACTTAAAATGCAGTTTCAATAGTCTAAATTAAAAGTTCCAACTTTTTTATTCAAACTCAGTTTTTTTACTAAGAAAAGTGATCACTTTTTCATAAATTTAAAAAAATTTAATATGAAGCAAAAAAAAAAATTAAGTTCAGAACAAAATATTTTAAAATATTCTAAGCAAGAAGTTACAACTGACTGTCTTAATTTTTTTGTTTTCAGTTCTGCCTCACATCCTAACAGTACATCTAATAATATGGATAGTGGTCTTAAGTTTTTTCCTCATATTTTTTTCCCTACAGCATTCCTCTGAGTACTGTCCATGGCTGTCAGAGCCTCCTACCAGCATGATTCAAAACGGTGCAGAGGGCTCACGGTGCAGGGGGTCCAACACACCGAGGCAGCCACAGCCCTGTGAGTAACAAGGCTGAGGACCTGCACGGGCACACATTTCCCATTACAACTCTCCTTCACTCATCCTGTGCTAATGCTCCATCACAGCGTGGCACACAGGCCTCTGAAACCTCCTTTGGATCTTAAAAGGAGTTTATTTTACCTCCCTCAAGCACTCACTTTGTTCACTCAGTAGCAGCCTCGTGCCAATGCTCATTAACGAGTACTGTCTCCATTTTTCCTCTCCTCTATCCTTTCTCTCCTCCATGCAGGGAAGCACAGAGGGCCAGCCAGGCTTCCCAGGAAACCTGTCCCTCCTGGGGTGGCCCCTGCAGTGTCCGTGGCCACTGGGAGCCGGCAGCAGGGCTGGGAAGGGGCTCCCTGGGGCGAAGGCAGTGGGCACCCGGCACCCATCGGCACAGAGCCCTTCTGGGCTCACCAGCAGGGAAACGGGCACCTTGGGGACATTCATCACGGAGCTGATCATACAGAGTCATTACAGCTTCCTCAAATTACGCTGAGCTACTAAACAATGTGTGATATGTGTTGTCCCAAGCCACCAGCAGCAGCAGCCCAAGCACAGAAGCCTAAACTAGACTGTCGTTTACTTCTAAATTTTAATAAAGAAATGAGTCCTAAACAGACTTTCTCATAACTGCCGACTAAAACAGCACCATGGAGGTTCTGACAGCATTCATGAAAGTTTCTTTCTACAATTTTATTTTAAATAAAACAAAACAAATAAACAAAATACCAAAACAAAAAAAAACCAAACAAGTGAAGGATGCACGGGATATGTGTTGCAGCTCCAGGTTTTCAAGGCAATTAAACTCCTTCTGCATTAAAATCCCCAGGTTTCTTCGCTCAGCAGAGCAGGAAAAATCCCTCTGTTCATGGTGAAAATGACAAATGGGATTTACGTATTTGCTCTCAGTGTCTGTGAGGCACCCCACTGCCAAAGCACTCCTCCCACCCCAACCACGCACCTGGGAAGGGCTCTCCCATACTCCACATACTGAAACACACCCTTGGCTTCCCACAACCACCAGTAACAAATGTTAGAAAAAAACCCATGTGAACGAAGTAAATTAGACAAAGGCAGTAATATAGAAAGGGTTCCCAGTCCAGAAGATACACTTCCATACTCGAACAAACATTTTACTTCCAAAGGACAGCAATCTGGAAAGCCCAGAATATTATGTAAGGGACATTGCCAACAGAAGGATCATAAAAGTTAAAAAGTCACTCTTAATCAATGACAAATTTAGTACTTGTTGCTACAATTACAAATATAATAGTTCCTTTATGTCAGTACCTTTGGTTTTGCAGCTGTAAAATAGCTTTGAAATTCAGCATTTCAAGTAACAGAAATTAATAGGAGGTCATTTCTACCAGAGAAATTTTAGGGGCCCATCCTCTCTAATCATCATTAAAAACTAAATCCACAGGAGAAGAGGCACTTTACTGATTGTCAAGTGGAAGCTATTATTCATTTGATGAAGCTCTTGGCACAGTGCCATTTATTCTGCTGTAGAGCCTGCTGGTTGCTCTACTTCATCTCATGCAATCAAGGTTGTTTCTGCCTGCCAGGAGTTATTTATAGAGTGGGGGGAAAAAAAGCAATATGTTCTCTTGCTTCAAAAACAAGTTTCAAACTTTCTAACTGAACAACTGCCTCCCTGCTCCCCAATGACATTGTTTTGTTTTGAGCCCCATTTGCACAAAAACAAAAGCACCAAAGCACGTTTCCTAGATTTCTTCTTTTTTAAAACATGAAAACAATTCTCATGCCATGGACATTTTCACTGAGAAATCATCTGATTTTCTCCAGTTATGATTCTGCATAGCCACATAGCTCTGGCAGCGGGCAGCCATCCTCCCCGTGTGCCAGCCCTCTCAGCCAGTGCCTGCCACAGCAGTCCCAACAAGGATGTGCTGAAGGACCTTCTTTAGGGGTCACCTTCACTGGTGCAACTCACCTGTGCCTACAGGGTAAGGAAATTTTGTTGATGAAGGAGACACACTGCCTGTCCTCCCCAAGCTGTCAGGATGAGGACATGGACAAAGCATTCAGGCTGAAAGAGGACGAATTTCTATCCCAAAGCTTGATTCTCCAGGTCTAGACCATGCACAACCCTTACACCCATGCAGAGTGTGCTGTGAAGGGCTTTACGTCTCTTCAATGCGCAAATCACCATGAATTCCTAAGCAAAAGTTTAAAGTCTTTGACCTCAAGGCTAGTTTAAATCACGAATCCTGGCATTCTTGAACTGAAATATATATGAAATCAGAAAGAGTCTTTACAACGAATGTAGTAAAACACCACTAGCGTTGAGTTTGTGTATGAACCCAGAGCCAGACCTCCAGGGTTTCGGCGGTTTTTAAAAGCAGTCCCAAATAAAGCTCAGACTAAACACCCCAAAAGGAGGTAAAGTGAATTTCCCGCATGGTAAGAGTAGAAGTCTCACAAATGCTCAGGAAGACAACTATCAATGTGCAATTGAGTAATTTTCAATTCTGGTTTAGTCAGCTCCGTGAAACAGAAAGCAAACCATGGTTATCTTCATTCCAGAAAATATTGTTAGTCCTCCATTTCCAGAGCTATTAACCAGTCTCTCTTTAAACAGATAAGGTTATTTCAAATTTACTCGTTGCAGTTCTGATACCTCTGCTGACACAAAATAGAACTTTATTCCATGGGTGTTTTCCCCAATATCACACTATTGTTCCCTGAACTAACTATCCATCACTGATATGCCCTTCCCACTTCACCTTAGGATTTCAAACAAAATAAACAAAGCACAACCACTGCACCAGTCTTCTTCATCCCTAGAACAAACTCCAACTATTCCCTAGTGAAATCCATAATAAAGTCTCTCTGGTGTCTTATTTATAGATGTGGCTGGATAATAGAGGAAAGGGGTAGGGGATGTGTGTAGCAGCTCTGCAGGTAATCACAGAATCATTCGGGTTGAAAAGCCCTCTAAGACCAAGTCCACCCATTCCCCCAGCACTGCCAAGGCTGCCACTAATCCGTGTCCCCAAGTGCCACATCCACATGGCTTTTAAATCCCTCCAGGGTTGGGGACTTCACCACTGCCGTGGGCTGACAAATTTCTTGTTTGGTTTGCAAACTTTGTCTAGAGGCTAACAAAGGTGATTAAACTGGCCCTGTTTCTAAACTTTTTTTACTATTTTTATCTTTTAATGAACTTCATAGACAAAAAAAGCAGAGATCTGATTCCAGATCATAATTTCCTAAATAAAATGCCAACCAAATATAGAAATGATGTTTTCTAATGGGTTCTATTCCCTTCATCCTGACTAATAAAAAAATTTTGTAGTTTAGGGGATCATTAGTTAAACAGAATTCATAAGACATATGAAGAGCTACTAATAACCAACTGCTATTGGGAGACTGCTAGGAAATCCCTTCCGTAAAGAAAATGTTGGGCAATTATTAGCCAATTTCCTAGGGATTTTGTACATAATAAGCAAAGCACATTAGGAGCTCTTGATTTAACAAAAAACCTGAATTATGCATTTGTATAAGGACAATTACTGTAGGCAACATTTATAGAAGTATGCAAATTTCATGTAAAATATAGTTTGCATATGGTGCAATACCCATCCCCCATATAATTCCAGGGAAGAATTTTCAGCACACTAAGCACTGCACGGCTTGATCGAGAAAACATAGGTTTCTAAAATAACCAGCAAAACTATTGTTCTAACTGTTATGTGAAAAAAGATGTATAAATCACTGGAAAATCATGTGTGCTTTGAGGATTATGTCTCTGGGCTGGTTTTCCCACTGGATGACATGCCAAACTCCAGACACCAAAATGGGTTATGCTGAAGAGCAAATACCAGTCATTAACTTTCCTGTGGTTTAATAATTACACCTCTTCCTGGGGATGTGATTAAACCACACACAGCATTAGAAAACAGAGGGAATTAAGTCAATATGCCTCAGAGCTGAGGAGTAAGTGAATGCGTAGAGTCAAGCAAAAGCTGGATCAGATGGCTGGCTGTGTTTCCAAGGTCGCTACAGCAGTGCAACACACGAATGCAATAAGAATAACATCATTACCAGATGTAGCAGCTTTCCCCCTCCGCAGGGGAAATGCAGCATTGCATTACAGATCAGCATGAGGGGCACCACGGCCAGCAGAGACCTGGCCCCCCACCAGGAGCCCTGGCTCTCTCGAGGGGAAAACATTGCCAAAACATTTCGTTCCACTATTTGCTTCAGCACTGGTGCTGAGGTTTTGTATTCCTTCCTGGAACACAGGGAAAAAGCACCTGAAATGCCTGGCAGGGAACTGCAGCCCCTTAAATCCTAAATACAATTAAACTGAAGCCTGTGGAAAGAAGCATCAGGCCCAAGGACAAATACCTGCACCCCACACATGCTTGGCCACGCTGAATGTCCAACCATTCATGTTCTCTTCCACTTCACTGTGCTTTTAGCACTGCAGTGCTAGAAACATTCCCAACCAACGTAGTGATACAGCACTGCGCCACAACCCATGCGGCACTGTGAGGTTACACAACCCAGAGGAAATGTCATTTCTGAAGAACTGTGTTAAACACACTCTCTCACTTCTCTATTTTTTTTAGCTCGAGTAACTACAGGAAATTCTCTTGACTTACTTCTGGGTGGGAAGTAAGAAAGGGGGGGAAAACAGTTTCCATGTACCTGCCCTTGCCTGTAAGACAGCACAGCACGCTGTCCATGGGACACTGGCACTTGGCAAAGCATCTACAGGTAAATAAAAAGTCAACCTCACCTTTGAGGCTGAAGACCAGCATAGCAGTAGGAGAGGCTGGAGGCGGGAGGGCCACATGTTCTCCAACAGCCCTTGGCTCACGCTGGGCAGCTCCACCACATTCTCCAGGAATGGCAGCTGGGGGTTACTGACTTGCTCTGGATCTGAACCAGTGACTGGGAGAGAAGGGACCTTGTCAAGTTGTTGTCTGCTGAGTCAACCCTACGCTTCTTAAGCTGAGCAGCAGCTTTGCTGCCAAGTGTTTGTGGACCTCAGTGAGTGTGATAATTAGTTTTTTACATTGGATTATTTTACGTTCTCCAGAGAAGAGAGCATTCATAACAGGTGGCAGAATTTGATGAAAGCAATAAATAGCAAAATCTAAAAACCTTCCAGCTTTATCATACCCACTGTTAAAACATAATACAAAATATCTTTAGGTCAAGTGCAAATCTGTAGACATGGACAGTTCTTTTCCAAATAACATGCCTTTCCCCACTGACCATGCTCTCTGACCATGGATGGGAAGGAAACTTGTTTTAAAACCATTTGCAACCAACAGGAACAAGCCAAAGAGATTTGGCAAGGTTTAGGAGAATGTTGGCTCAGGAGGCCAAAGTAATTGGCTTTGGTGGAGCAACATCAGGGAGGAATTTAGGACTAAAGCATTTCAGTTTTGAGTCACTTCAGCTCCAATGCCACCATCTGGTTTTGGACAGTTTGGACAATGTGCTGCTCAAGGTTGTGCTCCCACTCCCTGGGAAGAGCTGGCAACTTTGTGCCAGAGCAGGGTCCAGTGGCTACCCAGGGGCTGTTTGTAGCCCCAGTTGGAGGGGTGGAATGACAAAACTGACAATGTTTTCATTCTTTTTGAACATTTTTCTTCAATAATTTTAGGATTTTCTTTTAAATACCCACAATTAAAAGACACTCCATCTTTCAACCTTTTGAGAAATCATTTTTCACTCAGTGATAACATACCCAGAACTTAACTGTGACTGTTCCCTTTGCAAATTCCTTGCAATTCAGCGAGGAAAAAATTGGAAGAAAGATAATTCCTCCAAAAAAAAAAAAAGTTTGATCTCTCTCCACTTCCAAATCCAACTCTGAGGCTCTGAGTGTCTACAGCAGATGCTTGGCACAACCCCACTGAAGCCCATTGTACCATCCTTTCCCCAAATGATTTTGGCTCAGATTGGCCCTGGTTTCTGTCCACATGAGCCCTCGTGGCCAGGCCGTTTGTGTGCAGCCTCTCCCCATGAGAACATGCACACACACTCCCCAGATGAGAACCTGCTACTACATCATCCCATGCCAACAGCTCCTGCTTTCATCTGCTGCTCTCCCAACCACTGGAAACCACCGACTCCAAGATCACGGTCCAGGAGAGAACACACGGAGTGGAAGAACGAGAGGGTCCCGTGCCCAAGCTGGTACTTTCCACCAGCAGTGCCACTGCTTGCTGAATCTCAGCTGTGGAAAACACTCAAGGCCCCTACATACAGGACCTGGGAGAAGGACAGGGATCTCTTCAGTGTTTAGCTGAGGTTTTCTGCCTGGGTCATCTCTCTTTACAAAAAAGTTCCCCTATTAAGGAAATATTCTGCTGTGTTTTGACACAGGCAGACAGGAGACGTGAAAGAATTATAGTATGGAAATGAAAGAAAATGCTGATGGTGAAAGCACAGGAGATATGCATTGTTTCATTGGCAGCAAATAGAAATATTTTTGACCAGATGCATCCATTGCATCATTTATTTAAATTCTAGGGATTGCATCAGGAGTGAAATGTATCACATCCACAGCATCACTGATGTATATCTTACTCCGCAAGAAGACCCAAAGGCACACTTGTCTATTTGATAGACTTGCCTAGTTTAATTAAGTTATAAATATCATGTAAATAAATACATAAAAATTATATAATTTGTAAACTAATATATGCCTGTTGATAAAAAGGTAAAAAATACATAATTTTTAATGGAGATGCATGCATTTGAGGTTCCTCTGACCACACTGAAGCAGAAATGCGATTTATCCCATCTTGAGACTCCAACCAGGATATTTCAAAAAAACAACTATTTAACAAAATACAGGAGTCATTCCACAGCCCTTATTATCTAAATCATATGGACTTACAGCATAAGGAAGAGAAGCCCAGGAAGAGTACGGAGCTCAGATGCTTTGACTATGAGTCAGCTGATTCTGTGTTGTCTTAATGGGAAAGAGACTGAAGAATTAAATTGAAGGTACATTTCATGTTCTAAGCTTCATGCAGGAATCAAACTCTTCTAAAATTCAGTTGCCCTCTCTACTGCCAGGATCTCCTCTACCTGGACTGCCCTCACTGTCACTTTAATACGCTCTTATCATAGTAAATGAGGTCACTCCAGTCACCACAGTTTTTTAGAGAATGTCATCTTTAAGCAACCATCAGGCCACACCATAACTTCTATGCCCTGTAATTTACTCTGCCAAATGGCAAGATTAAGTAGCAATCACTGTCACTGAAGGAGAGGCATACACAATTAGTCCTGGAGAAGCCACCCAGCACAGGACCCACACCAACCTGACACGTCCTCCCATACTCTGCTTTCCCTGTGCTTTCCCTGGCAAAAACCTGTGCTCTTCAGGCAACAGGGTCCTGCTGGCAGGAGACACCCCGAGAGTTCACTGTGCTCCTGTGACCAGGGGCTGCTGCGCCTTGGGCAGAACCACAACAAGGGCCCTGCTGGTGCTCAGACCTCGCACCTCAGAGCCCAGAGCTCCACAGACGGCGAAGGTCAGACTGGACTTCGAAGTGTAGATGTCTGAAACAAGAAAAACACCTCTGTGGCACACATTTCAGTAATGTGAAGAGTTCCTAATTGTTCTTTTGCAGCAATGCCAAGCAAAAACATTGATTCTGCCTCTTTGTGTCCCAGAGTAAAACATATAAAAATCCATGTTTTGTAAAACGATTTTATGGGCTACTTCCACATGTATTGCACATACTCATTTTCTCCTGAGCTTTAAGGAACTACGCAGCGTGTGTGCATGGATACTCTCATTTTGAGCAAAGCCACGCTATTTATACAGATGCACAAATGCTAAGCTTAAATGTTGACTTTCACAAAGTTCTTCCATGAACCCTATTTAAACAAAACAGATTTACAATATATGCTCTACAAGAGGGGATTTTTCTAGCAAATTTTGGTATTAGCCTGAAGGAAGTGTCAGACAATAGATTTTAACATTTTACTAAACATATGATTCCCTGGGGAGAATAAAAATAAAAAAAGAGAGGAGTCACTGTGGTCCACATGCCAGATTGTTTTCTATACTTCTGCCCTGTTACTCCGTCTCGCTGTTCCCGCAACGTTTACTCAGTTGAACCTGCAGCTCCTCTGCACCTCTCTGCAACTGCAGGGTCGTGGTGACCTCAGCAGCTCCCACAGAGGCAGCAGTGCTGCAGGCAGGGTAACATGGGGAGAAGGCCGGGCGCTGCTCAGCAGCTGTGCCCCACAGGTGCCCCATGGGGTGCCCCACACCCAGCCAGCACAGCCAAGGGCACACAGAAGAGCAGGAGCCCCAGCCCTCCCCACCAGGACCGTGCCCTGCCAGGGTGGGAGCCAGGATGGGCTCTGCCCCAGCAGCCCCTCCACGCCAGGCAGGGTTTGATAACAGTGCAGGAACAGCCACCACAGACAGAGCACCCGAGCCCTGTACCCTCACGGCTTCTCCTCAGCTGCTCTCACTGCTTGGCTTCATCCTGAGCTGCCTCTTGCTTCAAGGGCACATGAGTTGGTGTCCTTGGAGTCAGGTATAGGCTCAAGTATTCTTTTTCTCCTCTGTAATTTCAGCCACAGCTACCTGGGGAATTGGGTTGTATAAACATTGATAGAGAAAGATACCTAACACAAATATTGGTCATTTTTGTTTCCGTCAGCACTGGGATTTTGCTTCAGGGCATGAGGTGCCTGTTTCAGTGAATCTGCTCATTAGTAGACAAAACAAACAGGATTAGAAGATGTGTTTTTAAACAGGATCTGTGATGCATGCCCTGATTTAGAAACTGTCCCTGCATCATGCTGACACCCAGGGACAAGGATTCTCTGAGCAGAACACAGTCCCTGCTCAGGGGAAAGTGGAGGCAGTGCCCGGCTCCCTCCACCACTGGTGTCCTGCTTGGGAGGACCAAAGAAACCTTGGCAAGAGCTTATTGAGGCAGGTGTGGGTCAATAAATGCATTTCTAAGTATCTTATTCTGACTATGCTTAAGCAAAAGGCAATTTTTCCTGGCCAGTCCTTCCTAGGGAATTGCACACAGACTGGAGTTTGAGTAAATATTGAAAGACAAGCTGGGATTCTCAACATAAGACCAGAGCAGCATCATTTCCAATTCCAGTCAGAGGAATTCCACTGCTGCCACAGCACAACATATGGAAGCATCACAATGCCCAAGTCAGAGTAACTGGAGCCCTAAACAGGATGTTGGTCTGAGCCCAGTAAGAGGCTGCAACTGGAACGAGAGCAAATACAGCAGAAGAGCTGTGATCTGCAGTACCTGCTGCTCCATCCCTGTCGGATGCCATTCCACAAAACAGGAACCCAGTGAACAGAGCTGGGACCAGACTGAGGTCCCAGTTCCTGAGAATCTCAAACAGCAGTGTTGTTTACTGAGCTAGTTTTGTGTCATCTGCCGTAAGAAAACAAGGGGAGACATGCTGTATTTGTATGAGTGGCTCAATTCCCATATCATCCAGGCAAAACAGGAGCCTATGTTATTTCTGTCATTAGTTATAATTAGAGAACCCTAATCAACCCCCTGCCTGCCTCAGTATTCAAAAGTGTTTGAATCTGCAATTTTACTTGTGTTCTTCATTAAAGAAGAGGGAAAAAGGAAAAGAAATTCATTCATGAAATTCCCATCTGTATCAAGGATTTTTATTTTAGGATTTACTTTCAGCTTATGTTTCTTTAGGTCTTTTAAATAGGAATATAGTTATCCTCTACCATTCTCTCTATGTATGAATTCAGGTAATGTCTATTAAAAAGCAGACAATTCTCATTCCTCTGTAGCAAGAATTACAGGACTTTGGTGCAGAGATAGAGAAGAAATATTAAGAGAACACAAAGATCTTTAAGAAGCAGGAGGTATTCATTGCACATACTTTCTGGTGCAGAAGGGCAAAGTTACATAAAAATCTTCAGTATCTTGAGTCTCAGCTATTTCCAACAGATGGAGCTGATGACATAATTACTAATGATTAAATTTTAACATTTATTAGTGAAGGATTTTTAAAGGCACAGGTAAGCAGCATCAGGTCCAGACCGAGATCTTCACTGGGACTGCCCAGATGCCATGACACTGAATTTCACCTCCACCCTCTCCACTGCTTTGACACCGGGTGTCATAGGTTTCACAGGATCCTAGATTTAAGAGGTTCATGGAGATCGGAGACAGAGTGACAAATAATCATACTTTTACTCCATCATATCACTGCCTAAAAATGTACTGTCCATGTGTGCTATAACATTAACCAAGGCTTCATTTAAGCCACATGTTTCTCTCGTTTCACAACCAGAACCACACGCTACTAACAGAGAAACAAGGAGACTGAGCTACCTGTGCCTGACACTTCAACACTGGCAGCACATCAACACAAGAGACTTACACAGCAGAGTTCAGACGCCAGGCTGCATATCAACTGATGTAAAAGAAGGCAAAAAATTGAAAAAAATGTTTTGCTTTGAGGAAGACCACTGATCTGATGACTGTGATAGTCACGAGTCTGCATCAAGGGTTGGACTTGATGATCTCAGAGGTCTTTTACAACTCAGTTGATTCTATGATTCTATGGCTGACGAGGGTATTCTGCACAGCTGCATGGACCTGCTTGCACTGCTGTCACACAGCAAACACACTCACTCTGGCTCTGTAACATCTTCCGGGAGCTGTGCTCAGCACTGACAGCATGGCTAATTCGGACAGGGTGCTGCACACCTCCAGGGTCTCAAACATCCCACCCAGCAAGGACAGCTGCACCCAGAGCTTCTTTCAGCATGCCAGGTCAAAGGCACCAGTTTCCCTGAACTCTTCATCATTTACCTCAGTATCCCTTTCTTCTCCACTGATACCTCACACCAGCAACAGCCTCACCCTCAAAGTTTGCTGAGTTCACATCTAGCCCTTACATCAAGTTGCCTGCTTTTGCTTAGCTATAGCCAGAGATCTGATTCTCCCTCCAGACCACCAAAAGCCTGTTCCATTTTGTGGGGATGTCTCTAGGATACCAAGCATGTACAAACTGTTTTTTTAAAAGCACCTGGCAGAACCTGAAACACCAGGCATAGAAAAATATTTTTAGCATTGACCATCTCTCCTGAATTTCTCCCACACCAGGAAATGGAAAGTGTTCTCTCTGCAAAGTTACTCAGAAAAAAATCGACCCAGAATTCAACTCTGTTTTCTAACAAATCAGGCTTGACATCTGGGAAATTAAAATCACCCGTAAGGACAAGGGCAGTTTAAAGAGTATTTGTATTTGTCGGAAATACTGAAAGTCTTAAGGGTAGACATTTCATTTTATTCACCCTGAAACAAAGAGATGATAAGAAGCATCACCCGAGGTAGGAATAAACACAGGTACACAAGGTCACGATCATCCAAGAATCTTAAGGATATAGATGAAGGTTGTAGAAAGTCCATTTCAGAGATTAAATTTTAAACTTCTACTAACTGCAAAAAATATGTTTGATGTTAGTTTTCAAATTTAAAGTGAATGGGTGCATACTGAGGCTTGTGATGATGCAATGATAGATTAGATAAAGGGGTTAATGAGGAATTATATAATTACAAATGTAACTAATGTAAAAAATACATCAGAAAAAATTAGGGAACTATTTCAGTCTGTGACACACTTTGATTTAAAAATAGCTGATTCCAAACAAACTGATTCAGTCACTTACTCAAGAGAAAAAGTTGACTTTTCAGGAAATATGTAGCATTACTGAATGACTGATATTTGAAAAAAAACCTGATTATGAACTGTTTGTCTAAAGGAGATTTTGTAGTGGGAGACTGAGCAGAGCTCAAGCCTGAGTAGTCTCGTATTAAGACCAAAAGTCTGTCTTCAAATACTGTTCTCAGTTTCTTAAAACTTGTGGAATTTATCAAGGCCTTAGATGCGGCAAAGGAGGGAACATTTTCCTGTGTAAACAGATTTGGACAGAGTTCAGAAAACTGCTGAGCACAGGTTTTTCTGGGACTGGGCTTAAGGTTAAAGCCAAAGTCAAAAAATACATGAAAGAACTTTCTTGTTCGATTCAAAACAGCCAAGACACATAAGAGTAGAATCCAATAGTCCAAACAATATTATTGAAGTAGAGTTGTATATTTTCAGATAGTGGAAATATACACTGGAGGGGAAAATACACATCACAATAGGGAGCTGCTGCTTCCCTAAAACATTCCTTCAGAGAATTCCCCTTTGCTTTCCACGCAGTCTATTTCTCGCATCCGAGAAAGACACAAGCTCACAAAGTGTCAGAGCAAGCAGTGCTGTTCTGCACACAGAGCATGGCCTGGGCAATCCGGTGTGGGGCCACAGGGAATTTCAGGTCAGAAATGCTGCAGGGCAGTGTGGGGACTGCTGGCAGTGCTTTCCCTACGCCATTCAAACTGCTCCCCAGCCTACTACTTCCAACAGATTTCCCTAAGAAACCATTTTCTGTAGCAAGGAAACACCACTGACCGTTACACATTTAAATAATCTGCCTTTTTGTTGGTGATCATAAAAATAAGGGCAATGAGGAAAAAAAAAAAAGGCAGTCACGTCCCAGCTCTGACATAGAGCCCTAACTTGTCACGGTCACCTGGGTTTGAGCTGTCTCCAAGCTCCAGCCACTCCTCATTATGGCATCGCAGCCTCCCAGAGGCAGCATCGGGAGCTGGTGCCTTTGCTCCGTGCACGGGTGCCAGGAGGTGCTCCGAGCCGGATGGAGCCGCAGCTGAAGCCGGGACTTGCAGCCTGGTGGTGGCACTGCCACCGCGGGGCCCCGTTCACGCCCAGGGACACGCTGGGACAGGGGCACATGCATCGCCCCATGCTCAGGGAGAAGCCCTGTGCGCAGCAGGGTCAGGATGCCGCCCCCGAACCGCCTGGCACCGCACCCTGACCGCGCCTGCCGCAGGCTCAGCCAGGTGAGAGGTGGGACGTGGACATCGGAAAGGGACAGGATGGAGTTTCGGGTTTGGTTTAGAGGAGCCCTTTGCCACCTCCAGGCAGCCCCATGCTCCCAATTGCTCCTGCGTTCGGGGCTGCCCGGCTGGTGGTGTCATGCGAGCAGCAGCCTGCACACATGTCAGATGTCATGCTCTATCTGATGAAGAGGTCTCTGCCTCGGGCTGTTTATATATGACCTACCAGAATTTCCTGCTGCATGATGAAATAATTAGGGGGCCCTCATGCAGGGAATAATGTTGCGAGTAGGTTGCAAAGGCATTACATATACAAAAAGAAAATCCTAAGCATTTTCCTTATCTGGGATACAATCTTCCAAGGCTCCTTATATACATCCAACTTGTTTGTATTATTTCTTTTTAAGTTCTTCATGCAAATGCTAAATGAAGGCTTCAGAAAGTTCAGCAGCGGACTTTCCTTTATGCTCAGATTACAGAGTGAGAATAGTGGCATAAGAAAACACGAGAAAAGGGAGTTTTATTTGTTAGTTTAAAATCAAGATTGCTTTTTGCATGTTAAGGCAGTGAACTCTAAACTGCAGATAGCTTAATAAAAGTTGATCCTGTCACCAGAAACAGTTCATTTTTGTGGCTCTTCTTCTTTCTAATCAGTTCTAATTTGCAACTGGTTTTATTCATAAAGAGGTAACCCGTATGTCCACAGATGCCCCATGTACTAATTGATCTCAGCCCACTCCCCTTGCAGCTCACTATGCCAAGGGGATCATATCCTGGTCTGCAGTCTGGAACAGCATCCCTGGGACTATCAAACTTAGAAATCTGAAGTTTCAAACCTAGCGTGTGCTGAACACAACCAAGGTAGCTGAACTGGGCAATTCTGCTGGCTGGTAGCAGTGGAGAAACCAGCCCAGCTGGGAGCTTGGCAAGGAACTCTGTCCAGAAATATCCCAAAGCGGAAATCCCCCTCAGCCACTTGTCCCTGCCAGGACTATGACAGAGCCCCAGCTCCTGCCCTGCAGCTGGAGCTCAGGTCACAGGGATACCTGCTGGCAGTGGACATAGCCACCTGAGCAGAGTGGGCCTTCTAAAACTGCCCTGGGGCTTCACAAACCCAAATTCAATGAGGTTGACACATATGAGGCAAAGTTGGAAGTCTTCTTAAAGGAGAAAGTTTGTTGCATCTTCTGCATTGGGGTACATTGCCTGGAGAAGCCTGTGGAGATGCTCAGACCTCAGCCTGGTGTAGCTGACTCTGATCAGAGTGGGCTGTCTCTCAATGAGAGCGGGCTGTCCCAGTGTCCCTCCCAACCATAGCTATCCTCTGATTCTGTGAAAATAGCAGCAAGATTGTTCATTAGTGTAAAAAAACTCTGATGTGCCCAGAAGTCTTTCCGGATTCTCATTTAATTTGCACTTATTCTACTAACTAGTTACAGTGCAGCGAAGAACACTGCGCTATACGCTCTCAATTTGGAGATTGACGCACAGCTGCCACGCTTCCCTGCTGTTCTTATGCTGGTGTTGTCTGAAGTGCTGCTGCCAGACTTGAGACATTCCCCCCGGCCTTCTCAGAGCGATTACCTGCTTGGATAGATATTTTGTTTAGAAATGTAAATATTTCCTTTCTGTTTTTCCAGCTGTTTCCAAGGTATATTACCAGCCTTAGAAATGGTATTATCATTGGTTTTGAGAAAACAAAGACATTACATAGAACCTGTGGTTCAGATTAAGAAAATGAATGAAAATCAATTTTCAGATTGGGTGGATAACTCACAGCCAGCTGCCTAGCCTGGATTTTGACTCACTCATCTGGAGGGAGTATGAGTTAGAGATAACCATGTCATTAATTTTTATTTCCAGACAGTAAATCGAAAGGGGGTATTCTCAGAGAAATGCAGTAGGAAGAAAGGATATGCTGAAGAAATACCTAGACAGGATAAATTAATAAGTCAGATTTAAAAAAAAAAAAATTCCTCTTATCACAAATCATAAAATAATTTTGATTGGAAGAACCTTAGAAGGTGATCTAGAGACCTGTACTCAGACAGGGACACTTCAAAGCAGGTTTGAGTGTCTCCAAGGATGACAGCAGCCACCACATCATTTACCTGCAATGCTCAATCCCTCTGACAAAGCCACTGCCTGAGCCTCTGTGACCCATATTTACAAAAATGTCAGTAATAAACCAAACAAGAGGCAAACACACATTCTCATTAACAACTAGTGTCAGCTGCTGACCAGCCAGCCCCTGTGGGGGCACACTGAGAACACGTCAGGTTCTCAGCAAGGTGCAGATGGTATTTGATCACTACATATTTCTGATCGTTCTGGTCTCTTGGCTTCCTATCAACTCTTCTTTTTAACTTTGACCTTTGATGCATCATTGTACTGGTTTGGGATGGACTAGAGTTAGTTTTCTTCAGAGAATCTTGTGCTGTCCTATATTTTGGATTTGTGAGCAAGACAGGGTAGATAACACAGCTGTGTTTTAGCTGCTGCTGAGCAGCACTTGCACAGCACCAAGGGCTGTTCTGCTCCCCACCCTGCCCTGCCAGCGAGCAGGCTGGGGATGCTCGAGGAGCTGGGAGGGGACATGGCCAGGATGGCTGACCCCAACTGACCCCAGGGGTATCTCACACCTAACGTGTCATGCTCAGCAGTAATAGCTGACAGAAGGAGCAGGAAGAGGGAGACGTTTGGAGTTACGGAGTTTGTCTTCTCAAGTCACTGCTATGCATGAGAAGCGCTGCTGTCCTGGGGATGGCTTAACACTTGCCTGCCCTTGGGAAATGGGGAATGAATTCCTTGTTTTGCTTTGCTTGTGCGTATGGCCTTCCTTTACCTATTAAACTGTCTTTATCTCAGCCCATATGTTTTCACACCTTCACCCTTTGGATTCTCTCCTCCTCTGTGGGGGATGAGCGAACAGCTGCGGGGGCTTGGCTGCTACAGAGATTAAACCACAGCAATCATGATTGACCCCAGTGTAGAACAAACAAGGATAGGCCACAGTAATTTTTTTGCTTGTTATACAGCCTCAAAAAATGCATTAAGACCTACCAAAATTCTTTTTGAAGACCAAAATCCATGTCTTCCGAATTGCTCAAACAGTTGCTACAAGTGTATCACATTTCCAGACTTCACTTAATTCAGATTATCTCAAATGTTTGGAAATAGGATAACAGCTGACCAAAACATGTAAAAGAAGAGTTTCCAGCATGGTGACCATCTGTATTTTCATGGTTAGGAAAACTGGATCCATGCTTTTATTAGAATACAGCATGAAAAAGAAATTCATATTTCCCAAATATCAAAACCTATGTATGTTGCTATTCTATAGACACAGAATACAAATCCATTTCTAAATTATCATTGCTTTCCCATGTCTATTTAGCAGCTCAGCCATCTTCCTTTACCCATCTCCTTCTCTAAAGGGATCCTGTCTTTCACTAAGCAACAGTTGAGGCACAATAAAGAGACATTTGTTTGAGTGTGCTGTCCCTACAGGTATCAGTTCACATTAACGCTTCTGAAGTTAGGTTTGTACGTAGCTCTGCTTACAGTACTGCCAAGGAAATCCGTCTGAAAGGTTGGAATAAAAAAACATTTCCTTGATCTTAATCCTCCACTAGGCTCACTATTTAATAGCTTCTTTAGCTCTATCAAGGAGGTAGAGCCTCACTTGTTCAGCACCATTAAAATCACACAAGTACTGAACATCAGCTGATGCTCTGGGCGGGAGCACATGGCAGGCAGGGGTTCATCCCACATCAAGAGCAGCAGCATTCTGCCCTCCGAACCAGACAGCAATGTATTCCAGTGTGCTGCTATCACAAAGAACACACTGCCAGTTCAATTTAAGTTCCTTATTCTCAATGCACCTTCAAGAAAGAACAAAAAGACAACAAGAGAAGGAAATTTCTGCTGCTCATGTATTGGAAGACTACAACCATAACAGACATCAAGCCACCTATCATTAAGGCCAGGACCCCCTCGACAGCAGCCATTTCTCTCTGTAAGGGAAAATCAGCAATGATACGTGATGATGGAAGGCATTGCCTTCCTCAAGGGCCAATTTAGCACAGCAGGGGAAAAGTAGCTCAGGCAATATGCATCTCAAAGCAGGAGAAAAATTAAAGGCAGGAAGAGCAAGAGTGGCTTTGGAAGGGAGAGTAAGAGATGAAAGCAGCAGCAGTAACCACGGGAAGGATAACCATGACAAGGGCAGTGGATAAAGAGGAGCCGATTCAGTCCTTGCAGTTTGTTAGGATGTATGGACTGAGAAAACTGGAACATCACAAGTGGAATTGGAGCCTGGAGAAGTGCAAGTTTACCAGAACAGCCCCTGCTTTCTTCAACTGTTTTCTACCAAAAGGTGAAAAGCCTGTAAGAAGCCAACACCTGCACGTCAGGTACCTCGCCGTAGGATTGCAGTGCTGCTGCTCTCGCTGTGCACCAACTTCATCACCCAACTCTGAGTGCTGCGTGAGCAGAAATAAACTGCAGCTGCTTCTGCCCCAGCATGCCTGTCCCTGAACCCAGCCCAGGTGAGGATGTCTTCCTGGCTGTCCCTCTGCCTCTCTGACCCACTCTTGGCAGAGCCCCTTCCACACAGTGCCACCCCTTTCCTGCCTCACCAGAGTTCAGCGCCATGGTTCCCAGCTACCATCCTCACCCCATCCCACCTGTGTGCACCCACAGCATCACATGCTGCTGGGGTGGCAGCGTGCCAGTAGATCCCAATCCTGTAGGACCTTAGGCAAGTCTTTTATCACCCTACACCTCTGTTTCTTCTTCCATTAAATTTTACTGACTGACCTCACACAGCTGGGAAGAAAAATTATTAAATTAGGAGCATATTAAAAGTTGTGGGGAATTCCTTTCACAGCTGTCTGCTGCCAGACTTGTGGAACTGCCTCTTAAAAAAATTGTAAGATCTACAAGTTTCCATTATTTGGATAAAGTATTGGTTGAATGACCCCTGTCTTTTGACCTTTTATTTTTTCCCAACATAAAGTTACGACTTCTGCCTAAATATGCATATTAAATCAAAACCCAGTAAGGGGAGTGTAAAGGAATAACACCTTATACAAATTAAATATGATCATTGAAAATTGATGTATGTAACACTAATTTTTCACCTGTTGTGCTCTGTCCTTCAACCCAAAACTTTCATTAACTAAAACTCAGGACTCTAAAACTCTTTCAAACTAAAACTCTTTCAAAGTGGTTATGGATTTAGGAAGTCCATTTGTACACGTGCTTCCACATGTTCTGTAGGTGAGGGACACAAAATAGTCATGCGTGTTTTGACAGCTTCACAGGAAATTTTGTTTTGGTGGTCCACTAGATCCCATATATTTGAGGGATAACAGTGAAATGTTCTTGGTGTGAAAGAACTCTAGTCTAGGGGAAACCTGAACTCCCTTGTTCCCTGCCCCTATGATTTCTGTGACTGATTATATATATCCTGATTATATATATATCCTCATCTTAGTTTTAAGCTATTCTTAGTTTGTTTCACTTACAATACTTCTAGGCCCTTTCCTGATAATCACTTTATTCCCTTCTCTTCCTTTTATTTGGCAACAGCTGAGCTGGCACCAAGCCCAAAGCCTGGTAAATGACAAATCACTACCAGATGAAGCTGTGAGTTTTACGCAGAGCATTTCCTCCAGCCACTGAATACTTTGTGGCCCAATAATATTACCAAACTGACTGAGAACTACACCAGGAGCAAGCTTTACACAAAGGCCTCCCAGTTACAGAAAACCAGACTAATTCTCCAAGCAGTGACTCAAGTGACTGGGCTAATGAAACCCCAGAAGCAGCAACAGAAATGCGAGCACATAGCAGGGCCCCCGGGCAGGGTTTAATACTTGCTGCCTTACCTGGGAGCAGGAAAGGCCCTCTGTTCCCCAGGAGAGAGGGCAGCCACAGACAGAAAGGCTGTAATCTCCCCTTGCATCCTCCCCTGTCCCCGTTACAGCTCGGAGATGTGCCAGGTTACCTCCCTGCAGAGGGGCTCAGAGGATGCGGTGCTTTCCCAACAGGGCACAGAAAGCTGCCCGGCAGTCCAGTGTTTGGGCCAGAGAGGAAATCAACAGCAGAACTTACTCCTGCTGACACCCATGATAACTCCTCCTCTGCAGAATGCATCGTCTCAGAGGGTGAGCAAAGTGGGCTGAAGTTGAGATTGGGAAGAAGGTTTTCTCCTGGGTACACTCCAAGCAGGCCAATAATGCCTTTTTTCTTGTGAGTCCTCCCTGTAGACCCTGTGAACCCAGCACTGAAGCCGTGGGGTATGAAATGTGAATGCTTTCCTGAAACTTGTTTCACCCTCCCTAGGCTGATGCCACAGAACATCATTTTTTGTCACCCAGAATTATCAGACAAGAACTGAGCCACGCCACCTTGCAAGAAGGCTTCCCCATCTTTTGCCAGGTAGTTTTGCTTTTAGTCAGGGCTGTGGCACTCAGAGTACCCTTGGAGCTCATTCATAGAAGTTTATTGCTTTCTCTAGTGGTACCAACAGAGGCCTGAATTTCTGTGTGCGGTGATTATATAGGAGACACAGAATGAGACAGCGAATGTAAACCAACACTATTCTGAGCATAGGCTGGACAGCACCTGGCTGTGGACATAGCCGAAAGATGTAAAAAGTGAAGCCCTCAGAGTCCTGAACAGAGCAAACAGTCCTGAGGTGCACCCTTTCCAGATTGTCAAGATGGAAAATACGTCCATGCAATGAATATTGAAAACTAACATCAGAAGGAAAGGAAAAGGCTTTATAACAAAGTGGTGTTTGGCTGTAGTCCTGTGTACCCAGATGTCAAACAACAACACAGACCCCCTGCATCCTCTTTCCTGGGCTCCCACGGAGCAGGACCCCCATAGGCACTATTGCACCCAGCTGTTAAAACCAGGGCAGCACCCACAGCCCCCAAGCACACGGGACAGGGACCCCAGCACTGCCGTGGCAGCAGCTGGTAGGTGGAGGTGAGGGAAGCTTCAAAGGGTTAAGTCCACACAATACTCTCCTGTCTTGGGGGTGGAACGCAGTCCGGGAGAGGCCTGTCAGCCTTCATTGGCCACAGGTAATGGTACAGGGTAATTTCTTCTGATAATGTCACCGGAAGAGGAAATCCTGCAGACTAAACTCATTAAAGTCTGAGGGAAACATGGTGAGGGGCTCTTTCTGCAGAAGAGAGGACTGTAGGCTGGGTTTGTCTGGGTGGGGGAGCATCTCTCATAGCGCACAGATGGAAAGCTCTTGGGGATTTCAAATACCCTGCTTTGCCATATGTCAGCCTTAAAGCCTAGGTTTTCACTTTTGAGTCAAAACTCATCCCTACTTCCAAAAAGCAGCCCCCCAAGGGAAAACGAACACAACCAAAGGGAGGTGGCAGATTGATGCACAAGAGCCAGTAACATAGAAGCGTTTGAACAACTTTTCGTCATTGGCACTCTTGTGTCAAGCATGACCCTACACTTCTGTAAGTACTTGTTCCAGAGGCCATTAAGGCTTTGAATCAAGACTGATAATGTCTTGAAGCTGAGACTGAAGGGCGGCATCATCTGCCAAAAACAAGCCCTGAGGCACATCCCCGCAAGGCACCTGAAGCAACACAGATTTTAGCACCCAGCTCTCCCCTCCTTCATGCATCCACAGCTCTGGAGTGAGTCCCTTGTGGCACAGGCAGGAGGGGGCACCACGACATGGGGCTGCTCATGGGATGAGCAGCCAGTGCCCAGTGGGCACCCGTGGTATGGCCAGCCCTGCCAGCCCCACAACCACCAGCTGTTTTGACCCCAATAAACAGCACGTACCAAGTGTCCAACACTTTGGCCCACACCTGCTCTCTGACCTTGAGGGCACTGCACACTGGCAACAGACTGGGGAAAATCTGCAAGTTCCTCCTCTTCAGAGCCTTTAGCACAGCAGGACCACTTACCTCCCCAGCTCGACAGAAAAACGCCCTTGATTTCAGAAGCAAGGCAACCTGATCCCTGACCTTTTATAGAACAATATTTTGACAGTATAACAGATGAAATTAGCTAAGGCTAGGATGACTGGCATTTAATCTGATAATCCTTCCAAAAGCAATTAACTTGAAAATACCTGTTAAAATTTGTTAAGTGTGTGTCTCCACTGTGACAGTGCCCAGCTGGCCAGCAGCTCTGATCTGGGGACAGTATCTGGGCCACATCTCCTCTCCTGCATCAGCACAGCCATCCCACTCCTTCCTCCACACCTCAGCTGGATCCCACACCTCCTGAGAAACGCGGAACCTGACACAAGCAAAATTCAGCCAACTGGTTAGAGACCTTTGGCTTCATCTCAAAACAAAAAACAATTATGACTTTACACCAGCACCAGCCAGAAAATTTCTGATGGACACATACTTTAGAAAACATCAGCTTGTGAGAAGTGAAACAATCTGGGGAAAAATATGTCACTTTTGAAGAATGTTAGTTTTAAAATAAATGTAAAGAGAAAGCATTTCCAATAAATCAAAGCTTTACATTTCTACCTTTTTTTTTTCAGGTTTTGAAACTAATGTTCTCAAATAAATTGTAAAACACAAGATCAACATTTCAATAAAGTGTTGTGATTTTGTTAATCAGACTGTTCAGTTATTTATTTTTTTTTTAGAATTTGAGATCACAGGAAATATAGGAGGAAAAAAAACTGTTCCAGAAGAAAAGTCTGAAATGATAAACGTCACTAAAAATTAAAAGTCCCGTAGCCACACTGCTGCACTTTGAGGTATTTACCCATGTTTACAGACTCACAGAACCAGCTGGGTTGGAAAAGACCTTTGAGATCATCGAGTCCAACCTATGACCTAACACCACCTTGTCAACTAGACCATGGCACTAAGTGCCACAGCCAGGTTTTTTAAACACGTCACCACCTCCCTGGGCAAACCATTCCAATGCCAAATCACTCCTTCTGTGTAGAGCTTCTTCCTAATGTCCAACCTAAACCTTCCCTGGTGCAGCTTAAGACCATGCCCTCTTGTCCTACTGCTGGTTGCCTGGGAGAAGAGACCAACCCCCCCGGCTACAACCTCCTGTCAGGTGGTTGTTGAGGGTGATGAGGTCTCCCCTGAGTCTTCTCTTCTCCAGGCTAAACAACCCCAGCTCCCTCAGCCTCTCCTCATAGGGCTTGTGCTCAAGTCCCTTCACCAGCCTTGTTGCTCTTCTCTGGACCTGCTCCAGCACCTCAATGTCCCTCCTGAACTGAGGGGCCCAGANCACACTGTTCCTGATCCAGGCCAGGATGCCATTGGCCTTCTTGGCCACCTGAGCACACTGCTGGCTCATGTTCAGCTGCTGTCAATCAGGTCCCTTTCTACCTGGCTGCTCTCCAGCCACTCTGTGCCCAGCCTGTAGCGCTGCAGGGGGTTGTTGTGGCCAAAGTGCAGGACCCGGCATTTGGCCTTGTTGAATCCCATACTGTTGGACTCAGTCCATCTCTCCAGCTTGTCCAGGTCCCTCTGCAGAGCCCTCCTACCCTCCAGCAGATACACACTCCCCCTATGATCTGTTCCATAACCTTGCTGTGCACTCAGGTCAGGCTGATAGGTCTGTAGCTCCTCAGATCCTACTTCTGGCCCTTCTTATGGATGGGCATCACATTGACCCAATTCCAGTCATCTGGGACCTCCCTGGTGAGCCAGAACTGATGATAAATGATGGAGAGAGGCTTGGTGAGCTCTTCTGCCAGCTCCCTCATCATCCTAGGATGGATCTCATCTGGTCCCATAGACTTGTGAGCGTCTAAGTGGCTTAGCAGGTCACTAACTGATTCCTCCTGGTTTACAGGGGGGCTGTTCAGCATCCCATCCCTTTCTACCTGCTCAGCTGTTCTGGGGGCGGCCTGTCTTATTGTCAAAAACTGAGGCAAAGAAGGTGTTAAGTACCTCAGCCTTTTCCCCCTCTAACTATGTTCCCCCATCCCTTGTCCTCCTTGCCCCTCCTTCTGCTAATAAAGTATTTATAAAAACACTTTTTATTATCCTTTACAGAAGTGGCCAGATTAAGTTCTAATTGAGCTTTTGCCTTTCTAGTTTTCTTTCTACATAACAACATGCTTAAACACTTCCTGACTTGCCTGCCCCTTTTTCCAAAGGTAATACACCCTCTCTTTTCCCTGAATTCCCTTTGTTTTTAAAGGCTGTTTCCCAAGGTACTCTCCGAATCAGCATCCTGAATAGGCTGAAGTCCAGGGTAGAGGCTTTGTTGATGCCCCTCCTTATTTCACTGAGTGTTGAAAACTCTATCATTTCATGGTCACTGTACCCCAGATGGCCTCGGACCACCACATCTCCCACCAGCCCTTTTCTGTCCTGGCAACACCCCTTGCTCGCCTCATTGGCTGCCAAGAGCTGCCGGGTCCGGGCTGTGCTCTTTTACTCTTTCACTCAGCTTATCTAAAATGTCAGCATAACCATACCTTTGCAGACAAACATATGTATTTCATCTGAGTACATGCATACTTCCACGAGAAACCTGAAATCTTCAGAGAGAAACCCGAAATCTGCAGAGAGAAACCCAATCCTGCAGTCATTACTCAGGCTGAAGGCAGTGGGCACTTTGACAGAGTGAGGATCGTGGGATTGTTACAGGAACAGGGCTGGAATCCGATTTTTAGACACAGACCTTCCACACTTGTCATCACTAAATACGCAAGTAGCTTTTGCATCCAAAACTGTAACACATTATATGAACTAAACCATTTGTCTAAGAGGCCTTTCTCAGAAATGAAATTAAGAGGAGTCTGAACTATCTGAAAATGCAATAAATTGAATGACTGTGCCTCCAGTCTGGGAGGGATGGTTTTACCCAAAACTGGTCTGCTGTGTGCAGAGAAAGTCAAAAAGCCTCAAAGTATTCCAGAGGCCAAGTTCTGCACAGCCAACTAAACCAGTCATGGTTTCTCTGCAGAATGGGACTAGCACACACTGAGGGTAGCAGCTATGCAGCCCTGTGCTGCAGTGTCACACCCCCCTTCCTCTCCATGAATGGAGCTGCTCCCCCAGGCCACATGCTGGCTCTTGTTGCTCTATGCACGCAAGTAGCCCCTGGGGGCCAGCACCCTCAGCTCCAGCCGCCCCCAGGCCCTGTCCCACCCTGCCCTGTCCCAGCCTGCCATGGACACAGGTGAGGATCTCACTGGCACACAGTCAGGACAGTGTGAAGCACTTCAGCCAGGCTGCTGTAACGTGCCCTGGGTATTAGAGCACATTTTCCATCCCGAACTGTGGAACAGGGTATTGTGCTACACCTCCCATCATCAAATATCCACCTACGAGGTAAGTGACTGGGCAGAAACCTCCACTGGAAGCACCGTGAGCTGCCCATGCATCCATGATGTCCTGTGCCGATGGCAGCAGGTCCAGCCCATCTCTGTCAAAGTCAGTAGGCTCATTGTCTTCACCTTGAGCAAGACAAGCCACATGTGGGGCCGGCAGGGGCTAAATTATTGTTTTTCAGATGCTCATCACGGGTTGTTAAACTCTTGCACAAGGCATGCGGACATTATTGCTGGGCCCCATGGTTTCAGATTGCAGGGCAGAGCTCTGAACAGACAGTGAGAAATGGAGTGTCAAACCTGCTCTTCCATGCACGTGTCTTTATATCATCTATCCCCATGACTGTTTATTAGTATTGCAAACTGCACGCCTATAACCTTAAAATAACCCCTGCCTCCAGCATGCCATTTGCAGAGGAAGATATTACACCCCTAACTGCATCCATTACTTTTCCAATGCTTCCCTAAAATAACTGGGTTTATTTGGTAACTTAAATGGAAAGAAGCATAGGTATGTAGCCCAGAACATATTTACACTATCACTTCTGTGCACTGGGTTGGTCTAATTCTGTTTCCTTCTTCGTTCCTGACCATGGACTTTCAAGCCCTTTGCATCAGATCCTGAGCTTGAGCTTTTGCCCATGTATTACCTCACATCGAAAACAACAGAAAGAGGGTCATAGACAGACAAATCCTGCACCACTGTGCCTGCACCTGCAGGCTCTCAGCATAGGAGGACAATGCTTCCAGGTGACCCTGGAAAAAGTGAGAGCTCCTCTGTCTGCTGGACCAAGCTAGAAGGAGCCTCCTGGCACACCTTAATGTGCACCTGGCTAAAGACTGGCACAAACCGTGATAAATACACTTCGTGGGAGCAGCTGATCTCAACTGACCTTCAGAATTATGAACTTTCTGTTGCCAGAAACTGTATAAGTATTCTCTGAAAGTAAGGCAGAAGGAATCACTTGCCTCATGCCCTATGACAAAGTGAGAGATGTTATGGCCAATGAAACTGCAAAAATGCACTCGGAGAGCAGGCTACCCTATGCTAACAACTCCTGGTATAAAAATGCAGCTGGCACTTACACACAGAGGAAAAAAAAAGTCCATTGGCCAAATCAAACTGGTGAAAATATACCTGGTTTTTAATTTCCATTTATAGTAAACATACAGTCTCTACAAACCCTGAGAAAAGACAGCAGAGCTAGAAAGAAGGGATGCTCCTGCTGCACCGAGCAGAACTTCTTTAGTGATATGAACTGCAGAGAAAGCAGGATCCAGAATACATGTAATGTGATTTCTTAAGACTGACCCTGAAAATAAATTCTATTTCTCTTACACACCTATTTTAAAACATATTTTTCTACTCAAATAAAAGTGTTACTGGATTTGAGGTCTTAATTATATAATTAGAAACAACAACAAATTGAAATGAATTAATCCTGTTCTAATTTATTTTGCTTGCAGTGTTAAATAAGAAGTACACAAAACACAATTAAGTAATTTTAAGTCCTCTCTTTAAATCCTAATCATAAATTGCTAAGTCTAGATAAAACCAAAACAAAACAAAGGGGTTTTTTTATTTTGTATGAGCTGAGAAAGGTGTAGGGTGCACACTCCCCACTGATTCCAAGGTAAATTCTTCCACTGCTTCTTAGGATTTCTGGCTAGGAACTTGCCCAGCAATTTCAGGACTGTGCAAAGATGATTACACAAGATATGCTACTTAGAATAATTAGTGCAAGGAAGCTTTAATTATAACATACAATATACAGAAAGACATTAGTCTAAGGATGGGGAAGGTCTGGCACTTCCTGCATTGGTGGACAAGCCTCTACCCCTGAGAAGGCAAACTGAACCTGCACTGCCAGGCTGCTCCTGCTCTACTCCTCATCCAGAGATGAGGCTCTGGCTCTCATTTCTCCTGATGAAAGCCAGAGCCTGAAGCTGCATGCAGCACAAACAAGAAGTCCAAGAAAGGGGATCTACTACATAGCTGTTGATCTTCAGCCAGCCTGAGCACCAGAGAGAAAGTGTTGCTCCCCTGGAATGCACCACAGATACCACCTATGTTAGCCACGAATTCTCCAGATGGCAAACGACAGCATAAATGAAATACTGCATGGAGAGCTCTTACCTATTCCAATGGCAGCAGGCAGTGAGGGAGGTACCTTGTCTGCCAGTTTGGCAAGCATATCAGTGAATTACGTCCCCTCAAAAAGTGTCATGGGGGAGCAGACCAGTCACCATCTTACTGCAGGGATAAGTCCAAGCTAGTGCCTCTGCCTGCTCCAGAAGACTCATTTGTGGTTAGACAGGCACTGCATATTTGGTAATTTCATGTCTCTGCTGCACCAATCAACATTCTGAACCTACATTCACTGTTCATTCAATATAGGAAGGAGTCCATTTTACCAACACCTTCTTTGGTCTTTAGATGTAATAGTTGCCTGGTCAGACTCCTTTCTTCTTGCATATCGCATCTACTCATACATGTGATAACTGAATAGCACATTCAAATCTTCTAGCTCTGAATAGAATCTGTATGTTCTCCTCTTGTCCCCCTGCAGAGATTTAGCTGCCTGAAATACTTGCTATGGGATTCTGTATATCCCATTTTACACCAAAATTCAGACATAAAACAGCATCATGGGAACATGGAGTGTGATCAACCATCAGTATGAAAATCTCCCAAAACACTGGGTAAGAACTGCAGATACACCAAGTGGAATGCAGTGAAGACAGGATAAATGAAATTTCCATTTCTGAACTCTTTATGATTTTGTCTCACAAGAAAGTGCAGATTCCCATAGTGGAAACATAACAAAAATTACTGCAGTGTATATAACCAGTAAATAAGGCAGAGAGGGGCCATGCTTCCCACTCTGCTTGCAGCCACATAGAAGGCAAAACCAGACAGACTCTGATGACCTCGCAGCTGCTGCTGTGGCAGGCACAAGGCAGGCAGGCATTCACAAAGTTGTCTTTCTGCTTGCCGAAATCCTGGGCTCCAGCCCAAGTGGGCTCCACACATTGTGAGCCTCTCAGTGAGCAGGACAGGGCAGTGCAAGGGTTGCAGTTTTGTGGTGCTCTGGCTCAGCAAGCCAAGCATGGGCCCACTGCATACTTTGTTTTGTAAACCTGCCTCTCAAGGCCATCAGGGGCTGATTGATGAGCTTGTGAATATTTGGATATTTATAACAAAGAAGTAGAATAGCACCAATATTATAGTCTGTATAACCCTGATGGCAAGTCAGTGTTTCACTGAATTCTAAGTTTCTTACATCCATCAGACCTTCTCTCCCAGAGAGTTAGAGAAATAATTCTTCTCATGCTCAAGCACTGACATTCAGATGGTACCAAGGAACAGCAAAACATTAAACGATGAAGTGCTTCTTTGTGTAAGGCTTTTTCCAGGTAATCAGCCAGAGCTGACTCATCTTTCAGTGTTTGTACATATTAAAACAAACAGTTGCCTTTAAAACCTCCAGTGATTCCCTCTGTCACTCTCTTCTTCTGCAATCTCAACCTGAAGCAATGAACAGAATATTATCTTAGATCACCAGTAAAAAAATTCATTTTCTGTCAGACTTCTGTTGTGAAGTACAAAAGGTACTCAGAATTCATACTGAGAGCATGGTGGCACCTGGGCCCCACAAAGGGATGAGAAGTTCTGTGTAGAGCAGTGAGGTGAGCAAGACTGCTCCTTATGTGCAACCAGGAAATTTAATGTGCTCCTCAAGTAATCAGCCTCTTCTGTTACTTTTTTATTTCTTTTTTTTTTTAACATGTGCCCAGTGAAACATTTCCTTGCTGTCCTTCAAAAGCAAAGACATGATAGCTGCTGATGGCAGCAACACTAGGACTGGATCCAGATGTCCAACAACTATAGCCAAGGTACCACAAAAAAAAGATTTTTCCTGAAACCACCATACGCTCACAGATGCATTTTAAATCCTGACCGATGTGTTTTTCTGTGTGAACAGGTTAGTTGAACTCAGAAAACAGCTCAAAACAAGCAGGTTAACAAAGGGAGTTATGTTAAACTTAACATGACATTTCTCCCATCTTTCCCCCACCCAGAAGCACTGGACTGCTTTCAAGCACAACAACAAAAAAAACCAAACAAACCAAAAAAAAAAAAAACCTGGGCAGAAACACATGTTGTTCAGGCACTTCATCCTCCTCCAGAGCAACATCACTCTGGCACCAGGTAAAATTCTCCCAGACAGTTTTGTGTCAGTCAAGAATTAACGTAACCGTATCAGTGTAAAAATTATAAACACCAAGAGGAATAACATTTCTTCTTTCTGCTTGAAAGCCTGCACTAAACACCTGCAGCCCCTGCACTTTCCAAATAAATGTATTTTATTTCAGAGCATTACAGTAGCACTTTGTACATGCCAGTCATGAAACTGTAAATCTTGATTTACTTGTAGACGCATGCAATCATTTCAGCAATTGTAACCTGTGGGCAGCAAACTGGGATCTTGTTTCTGGAGGCTCACTGTGTTTTTCAGACCTGGTATGAATGAATCGCCTTTTTTCATGAGTTCCCTTCCCAATTTACCCAGTTACTAAACAAAACATCTCTAGCTAGTTAGTCCCAAATGCACTCAGTTTTTAACAGACATTTTCACTTTAATACACACACTGAACACTGTATCAACATGTAAAGTCATAAATTAGCTGGGAAAGACTTCGAAAGTTGAATCTGCCCTTGAACTCGCATTGCCAAGAACAGTCAGTCATACTGATACACCAAAAGAAGGTCCCACCACTGAGGGTGCAGTGAGGTGCTCATTGTAACGTGCTCTGAGCATTGTCACTGCCAGAAAACAACCAAAGCCGTTCATATCGCTGTGTAATAGCCCACATTTCCAACAAGTGGCCCGTGCTTAGGGAGACAGTAATATTCAAGTGTCAGGGGTAGCAGACAACCTCGATTTCCCATTTTTACCAAGCTAAGCGCTTCTTGAGGAGAAGTCCCCTGAACTCGGCTGCAACTAGGCTCTGAAAAACTGAAATCCAGAGACTTGAAATCTCTGGATAAGTGTCAAACAAAAGCAAAGCACATTTCAAAGGCTGTGGCACGCTTAGTGCATGGTGTTTGCATAGGGGAGAGGACATAGGACTGCATCCTGTAGCTGGCTTACCAGAGCATGGCCCTGGACTCGAGAAAGAGGCGGGATTTGATCCCGAGGTAGAATATACGATTTTTCTTTGAAAAGCACTTGCTGTTCTGTGAGGGGGGGAGCTGCAGCTCCTCACAAGAGGTGACTGCCTGTGCCCCCACGCCGGGCTGTGCTCGGCCTTTGGAGCAGGGCTCACACCCGGGAGAGTCCCATGGAGCCCGAGGCAGCCTCCTCCGAGGGGACCCGCAGCCGGCGGCGCTGTCCGGCTGCCACTCGCCTTATCCCGATTCGGAGCAATCGCTAGTGCGGCCAGGAACAGGCTGCAGCCTCGGCTCTGCCCCGCGGCTGCTCGCCCGCTCGGCCCAGCCCAGGGGCCCGTCGAGCCGCTCCCGGGGCCGCGGAGGGACCCGCGCCGACCCGGCCCATCCCGCCCGGCACCGCCCGCCGACCTCTCTCCGTCGCCGACCGCTGTCGCGCCTCCACCGCCCGCTCTTCCATGCGTCCTTCCCCGCAACCTCCGTCCTTCCAGCGCCGCAGCCCTGGCAGCGATCGCGGACCGCGGGGCCAGAGCGGGGGCAGTGCGGGGGCAGTGCGGGACCGGAGCGGGTCGGAGCGGGGCCCTGTGATCCTCGAGGGAGTAGGCAGCGTGGGCCGCTCACGGTGCCGGGAGGAGCTCACGCCCAGCCACGTGGGCACGGTGTCCGCACCGCCCGACCCCGAACCCACCGGGAACGAGCTCCGCGGGGGAGTCGGGAGGGTAGAGGGTTCCCATAATATCCCGCGTTAAGGGCCGCGCTGCGTCCTGCGGAGCGAGCTGCGGGGAGCCACCGGTGCGCCCGGCCCTCGGTGGCACCGACCCCAACCGGGCCCGGCCCCGGCCCCAGCGGAGCAGGGATGGGAGCAGCTGGACAGCCCGTTGGGGTCAGAGATCACTCCCGGGGAAGCCCTCCTGCTGCCGCACCCCCTCGGGTGTTTTGCGAAGCCCGTCCAGGGCGGGAGTTCCTGCAGTGCCCCCAACCCGCCCGCGGGGTCCCTTGTCCGCATCGACGGTGGGCGAAGGAGCTGAAAACGTTCCGAGCCTACTGCGACCCTGCGGTCCCCCGCCTCCCCCGCACAGGCGGTCCAGGGTCTCCCGTCAGAAAGTGTTTATTCATCGCATAAACAGAAGCGAAAGGAATCAGGCGGGCAGAGCCGGTAGCTCGGGGAAACCTTCCGGGCCCTCCTGCATGGAGACACCGTGCTCACCGAAACCAGGACATTCTTACAAAGTTGTGCCTGTACATTTGTAAGCAACCCGCCATGGTTTCCAGCTTGGCTTTGCTTTCCATTAAGGCAAATGCTCTTTTACATAATATGATTACTGTTCTAATCTCCTCTGTCCCCAGCGCTTTCTCTGAGTGACAGCGTGACATAATTTGCAGGCACCTAAAAAGTCAACTTCTAGATGAAGTGTTCGCCGCGATTTCAGGAACAGAGATGCAACACTTGATTTGAACACACGTGGGTTTCATCCAGATAATATGTTCAGAGTGCATCGACCAAAAGGTGAAATAATAGATTTGAATACATGAAAAAAAAATATTGTAGTTACACACTGGGATGCCGAAATTACTCCCTGCGCTTCCCGCAGCAGTGCAAGGGCCAGTGCTGTAAAGAGATGCAGGGCTGCATCCCACCGACTCTTTTCTTGCCTTCTGCGTCCCTGCCCCAGCCCCTAGAAATAATTAAAAAAAAAAAAACCTCAACCCTCCCCCCCAAAAAAACAAACAAACAAACCCCACACAAACAGACAAAAAAAAAACCACCAAAAAAAGAACACCAAAAAAAAAATAAAAAAACACAACCAAATTGCATCAAGTTCACAATGTTGGTAGAGGAACCACTGGCTCGGGAATCCAGTTAGGAAATAAAAATTTTGCCCTTAGACTGATCTGGTCGCTCAAAATTAGGCAACACAGAGCTCCACACTGGAAGAGCCGTGAACAAAAGCCGCATATCTGCAGCCCTGGAAGATCCTGGACACATAAATCAGAGACCGACAGCCTAGCCCAAGGAAAGTGCTTTGCATTGATTTGGAAAACAAGTCATTGGTAAGAGATGGGGTTCGTTTAGTTTTCGTTAAACTAGCCCAGGACCAAGGATTTAGGGCTAGTCCAAACCCCGTAACTTTTCCCAGTGGCTGAAGCCAGTGGGGATGCAAACTCAAGAGAGAGCAAGCCTGAGGGCACTGGCTCGGTTCCTTTTTCCCAAGCCCACAGAGGCCCCACAGCCCAAGACAACGGCGATCTACAGATGGAAAATCTCTGGATACTTGGAGGTGTGCAAACACGTAAGTAGTGTAAGGAGGTGACTGAGACAAGACAGGAGGGTTTGCGGGGAAGTGAACCTTGTCCCCCACCGGTGTCGGGCTTCCCCCTCCGAGCCTGCCCTCCCTCCGAGCTCTCTCCTGCCAGCAGCTGGGGGAAGAGCGGGGGAGAGGTGAGCGGGCGCGGGGCAGCGCTGCTGAGGGGATCGCTCGTCCCCGCTCTCCCCACGGCCCTGCGACGTCTCGCAGCGCCGCTCCCGCCCCGCCGCGTCCCGTAGGCAGCGCAGAGGGACCTGCCGGGCGGGCGCTGGGATGCGCCGCCCGAGCACCGACCGCGCCGTGCCCGGCAGGACCGATCGGGGGTGGGCGCCCGGCTCACCGCGGCCCTGGTCTCGGTGCCCGTTTTTCACAAGCTAACCACAGTCGCAGTATTAATATCTCACAGGACTTGTTTTAACGGGAGAACAGACTCCAGAGAGAAGCACCCAGCCACACGCACTTGCGGTTCAGTGCAGTCCCTGATAAAGGAGTCCGTATGCCAACACCCTCTCGTTAAAACAACCCCAATTCTCCGCATTCAGTATTTTCGTCGTGCTGTGTGTAGCGTCAAACATTTTAAAAAAAATCTCTCCTATGTGTGAGTGATGAGCGCTCCCACCCACACACATCCTGGCTTTACTCTTGAGAGAGAGGTATTGGAACCAGACGCAGTTCCCGTCGGAGGGTCCCGCCGGAGTCCCTCACTCTGCTCTCGGCCTCGGCAGGACCAGATCGGGGCCACCCTGCCCGTGTCTTGGCGGGTTCCTCTTCCCTCCCGTCTCTCCCTGCCGAGACCGCGACGCCCCGCCGTGGGGTCCAACCCGGCGCCCCAGAAGGAGGCACATCCCTCCGATGTGCATGGAGACGGCAGCGGGAGAGCAGGGCTCGCAGAGTCGGGAGTTCCCTAAAGGCTGCGTGTCCGCCTGTCTACATCGCTTCAGAAAACGATGCAGGGAGTATTCACTAAAATATCGAGGGTGTGTAGTTTGAGCGATGAAGTTTAGACTGGACTTCGGAGAAATGGGTGATATGAGTGCACGGGCGATGGACGGGTGAATCCTGGATAGCTAAGCCCATGCACTTTCCACGTCCTCACTGTACACGTTATCGCGTTTCTTCTCGGAAATAACGCCTCTCCTTAATTAGCTCGGCAAAACCACTCGCCTCTTGCGAAGCCCCTCCGGCCACAGCAATAACCCGGCTCTGCTGCCGGACTGTTCTCTGGACGCGTTTTCCTCCTGACTCCCCGTACCTCCCGAGCCCCGGGGCCGCTGACCCAGCCTGAGCAGCCCTTGGGGAGGCCCCAGGTGAGCCCCGACAAGCACCGCACCCCCGCAGCGCGTCCCACTGCCCCGCCTCCGCGGAGACCCTCGCACTGTGCGGGGCTGCCCCGGAGCCTGGGGGCGGGCGAGGAGACCGGGGCGGCCAGTGCAGCCGCGCCCGCTCGTCTCCTGGGAGAACCGGCGCCGGACACGGTACGAAACACGGAGATTTCCCGCACACTGCTTTTCCTCCAACACCACAGTATGAATTACCGCTGCTCGTAATCTCACGATCGCCGCGGGGAACAACGCGGAGACTGACTTTGTAGGCTCCTACCGCAGTATTTTCAGAGAGAAAAGGTACACAGGAAGGGCGTTATTTCATAGAAATCTAACCCTCAGCCCTCCGCGGAGCTCCCATCAACCTCATGAATTAACTCGTTGACGGCGCAGGAAAAGGACCAACAAGCAATAGCTTCGACTCTGCTCCCGGCCGTGCCCGTTCCGCCGCACGCGGGCTCACCACGGGCTCTCATCGCGGTGACCCGGCTCCTCCACGACGCATCCCTCGGAGCCCCCGTCAGGTGCTCATTTTCTGTCGTGCCGTCTACGACAGACCATAGCGGTGCTGTCGTGCCTCTCTCATTCACGGACGGGGAGATACGCGCGGAGGGCAGGATGGGAGCCCGGCGGGATCCGCGCTGCAGCGGCTCCGAGCCGAGCGCTCCGCCCCGCCGCGACCCGCGGGGCCGCCCGAGCACTCGGCCCGTGGCGCCCCGTCCCGCCCCGCCGCGGACGGGGAGCAGAGCCCGAGCGGGAACCCCGCTGCGTGGGGGCCCCAGAACGCGCCGCGAGGGGCGGGTACCGGGCGCTCCGCGGGGCCACAACCCGTCGCCTTCGGGGCGGGTGGTCGGGCCGGGCCGGGGGGCCGCAGGACCTGACTCCGCTCGACCGCGCGGGTCTTCGAGGGACCGGGTCCGAGCTGAGGATTGCGCGAGCAGCCCCGGGCCCTTCGGGGAGACGCCCGAAAACCGGCTCCGGGCCAGCATGGGGGCGGGCCGGGGCCGGGCCGGGACTCCCAGGGGCCGGCGGTGTCCGTATTCCCCACTGCTGCTCGGGGCTCCGGCCGCCGGGTCAAGCCTTGGTCGCGCTGCGTTGAGCCACGTCGCGGCCACAACAAACTCCAAAGCCCTACTTGCCTTGCTAAGGCAGCGGTGTCGGGGACGCCGGGAGTGGATGTCTGTGAGATTCTGCCCGGGGTTCGATCGGTTAAAAGCGCTGGACAAACGAGTGATTGACGGGACGTCCCAGCATTACCGAGACTCGGCACAGCTGCTCGTTCACTTATGGTCCTGCAGGATCGGGTCCGGGGATTTCAAACAACGATCGTCTTTTTTAGAGGGAGAAAAATAGGGGACTTCTCCTTTCACACAGCTCCTCAAAAGGAGAATTCCCTTTTATCAAGCCCATCGTGTTTGTAAACGTACGGGCAATTCTCTCAGTTCGCTTTACCGAGACTCAACGACGCGTCCCGCATCCATGGTCAGGCGGGGCTGAAACAAAGAGGTAAGGGGGGAGACGGAAACATAACGATAAGTTTAATTAAAAGCAGCTGGCTGGTTAAATACGTGCTGAGGAGCAGACAGCCCGTTATTTACCTCACTTGTGATGGACAAGCTGCTGCTTTATTCTCCTCTAATGCCCGAGAACTGCATCACTGTTTGGGGTGAGGGAATATTGCGGACAAGATTTGTGATCGTGGAGAAACGGTGGCGTAAGCCACGGCCGCTCACGGAGAGACGCGGGCTGGTTCTGCGGGTAGCGGGGCCAGCGAGCCTCCGCACCCTCTGGTCGCGGTGCCACAGGGACACTGGTGCTAACCAGCAACACCTGTGGGAGCTCAGAGCAGGAGAAACGCTTCGACAGCTCAGGTGCTTCTACTTTAGCTTAATGAGAAAGGTTTTATCACGGGATCTCGGAGGCATTAGGAGGGGGAGAAGTAGCGAGGTGGGTGTAGGAGTTTGGAGCGTGAGCTACAGGAATTCGCCTGGTCTTTGCGATTGAGGAGTGTGGAAAAATCGTTGCTGTCATACGGACTCTCGCTTTCCGCCGTATTTATCTTCTTCGCTCATAGGGAAACGTAACTGGAACCTGTGTTTAGACTGGGGCTGCGGGAGGAAGCTGTGGTAAATTATGAAGACGAACGGGGGGATTCTCTGGGGTTTTTTTGTTGCTGTTTTTTGTTGTTGATTATGTTGGGGGGGTTCCCCCCCCCGCACTAAACCCGCACGGGCTCGCTGGTGGTGATAACGGCCCCGACGCGCTGGAAGGCGGGTTCTGCGCAGGAGGTGAGGCCAGCGGGGCAGGTCCACCCACTTGAAAACAAAACTTTTTTTCCTGCAGGCGCTGAGAGCAGAGATCGGCGCGGGGTCCCCGGAGCCGGCTCGCCGCCCACCGGGGGCTGGTATGCTGTAGGGCAGGGCCATGTATTGGAAGAGTGACCCGATGTTCGTCTGCAGGCTGGAGGACAAGGATTTGCCCGCGCTCGGCGGCCCCGCAGAGAAGGTGCGCGGGCGGGGGAGCGGCGCGGTGCGGTTGGTGGGTCTGGCGGCCCCGGGCGCGGGGCTCCCGCCGGGCCCCTCGGACACCGCGGTGACGGGGCCCGCAGGTGCCCGTGGGCCGGGCGGGGCCGGGCGCTGACCGCGGTCTCCCCGCACTCCCGCAGGCCAGCCCCGCAGCGGCTGACGAGGACTCCTGCTCTTCCTCTGCCGCCCTGTCGCCCTCCTCCTCGCCGCGGTCCATGGCCTCGGGCTCGGGCTGCGCCCCCGGCAAGTGCGTGTGCAGCAGCTGCGGCCTGGAGATCGTGGACAAGTACCTGCTCAAGGTAAGGGCGCCCAGCCCGGAGCCCCCCGCGGCCGGCGCCTCTCCTCTCCGACAGGCCTGGTGGTCGGGCTGCTGGGGGGAGCCTGCCGCGGCCGCCTTGGGGAACCGCGCCCGTCGGGCTCCGAGGGTACAGCTCTCCGAGCCGGGCCAGCGCTGCGGCTCAGCCCTCCCCTCCCGGGATACGGGAGCGGCAGCGTGGAGTCACAGCACGTTTGTTCGCGGAGTTCGGGCCAGAGAGGGAGCCCGAGCTGTCGTCGGTGTTTCAGGTCACGCTCCTGGTGCTGAGGTGGGTTTGTCTGACGCGCCGGGAGATGCGGGGACGGGAACGAGCGATCCAGACGGCGGTGACTCCGGTGCGCTCTCGGTCAGACGGCAGCGGCGCGATCTGTGTGTCTACTAAAGTAGATTTGGGGGACATCGTGAATCTCAAAGCCAAAAATGCCTCTTGAGAATTCTGTAAATAAGTTATTCCTGTAAAAGGTGGTCAAAGAGTATTTGTGAAGGAAACGAGCTGCGTGCATGCAAAGCAGCTCCCTTTCCCTAGCAGTTAGGACCGAAAAGTTCACGCACTCATGGTCCAGGTGATCCGGTCCCCCATGCAGCACCATGGACTGGCACAGAATGGGAGGTCGGATGCATAGCCGAGCTGACTTGAACTCTGTTCCAGCCCGGTTCCCTTTACCTCCTGTGACGCTTTGGCAGCTCGGTTATCGTTTGCCGATCACCTTTGCCTCCTTTCTGAACAACTGGGATAATGGAACTTGGAGCAACAGGCCTCTAAATGATTGAGGCTTGAGTTTAAATTAGCTGTTACTGCTTCCTGTGTAGGCAGAGAGGAATCCGTGCCGGTATACTGCTGTGTACTGCCTAGCAGCAGCACAGCTTCCAGCTTCAACCCTGTCAATTAACAAGTAGGAATACAGACAAGTAACATCAATTGAGACAACTGTGGAAGCTGTTGGTGTCCTGCTCTGTGGAAGAGTGTTGGGTTCCAAAGAAGAGGAAGGGAGAGGGGCTCTTTGAGGCTGGGTTGCCAGCTCAGTCTCTGCAGAGCTGCGCAGGCTTCTCTGGCCTGTGCCAAGGCTTAGTGCGGGTCTGGGGAGGCCTCGGGAGGCTTGGCATGGCAGAACTGGCTGCGGGGCAGGCTCAGTCTGGCCCAGCTCTGCCCCCCTGCTCTGTGGCCCTTCTAAGAGGTAGCTGGGAGAGTGGGTTCAGTGACAGCTGCTATCAACGGTTTCTTATTATATTGCGGTGTAAATTTGTCAGCTTACGGGAAGGTGGCTGCCAATGAGGATAATAGTTGGGAAAGCATTGGGCAACTGCAAACCACAATGTTACAGCCTGAAGAATGACTGAAACGGGTGATTCCAGCATGAGTGTTAGAGTTGATGCCTCACTTTCTCTGAGGTTTGTTTGGCAGTGCTCTGATGAAAAGTATATCCTGTATTATTTGAAATCTGCTTTGCTATAGGTAATATACAGGTTGTTTGGTATGAGATGAGAAATTGAATCAGGAGAAAAAAAAACTATAAAATCTAAACCTAATAATTGTTTGGTTTACAGGATTTCTCCTATGCAGCATGGGATTATCCAGGGCATTATTAGTTAATTTGTATGGTCGCTGAGGGTCTTGGGTTGTCAAATTATTTATTTAGGTGGTGTGCAATGTCTGTGCAACAAAGAGTTCCCTTTGTAGGAAAGCAGAAATTAAAATAATTGTTCTCAATTTATTTGCCCCAAAACTGTATGTGAGTTTTCACAAATGCTGATTTCTGCTGCATTCCACAAATGTGTCCAGTTTTGCTATGGATATATTAAAGATGTGTTGGATTTGCTATTAAAATAAGTGCTGCTGTTTTGAAACTTGCACTCCATTTATCAACTTTGTTTTAACAGAAATCTGGCAACTGAAGGCATTGTTCATGGTGTGCTTCTATTTGATGGATTTTCTCCCCCACCCTCCCCTTCAATATTCACATTTTAAAATTTCAGATCACTTTGCGAAGTTTGGTTTTTGTTAGGGAGGACGTTTCACAGACTGGGAAATAAAAGTATGTTACTTAGCTGCCTTTGCAAGTTCATGTAAGGCCAAAACTTGCTCTGTTACTCCAATGCTATGAGAACAGAACTGGGCACAAAATATCTATGTGGAACTTGAATCTCTTGCTTCCTCTTCTGATGCTTTTAATTACAAAACCATGAAAGCTTATTCTGAAGATCTGCATCAAATTAGTTAACCCTTAATATGCATGCAGTTCTATAGGAAAAATGTTTTGCATTCAGGATAATTTTTCTGTGAATCAGGGTACATATAACTTTTGACCTCATCTGGAAAAAAAAAAAAAGGGGAGTTTATAAATATATAATATTGGAAGTACACACATTGAGGGGTATTTTTCTGTTGGGTTTTTGCAGGTAAACGACCTCTGCTGGCATGTTCGCTGCCTCTCGTGCAGCGTCTGCAGAACGTCCCTGGGAAGGCACACCAGCTGCTACATCAAAGATAAAGATATCTTCTGCAAACTGGATTATTTCAGGTATATCATTCTGGAACAATTTATCTGATAACTTGTTACACTTGCTTGTAACTCTTCACTTAAGCCACAACTGAAATGCACTTGAGGCTCTTTTTTATTTGCTAGGTTTATTTTCAGTGGTTGAAACTCTGACTTTTCTTGTAGAGGGACTTAAGGAGCCTCAAGTCTGTGCAATGTAACTGCCTGCTAAGTCTCCCCTCTGCTCTTGTGCACAGCTGCTGGTATTTATACCATCACTTCTGTATGCACAGGGGGGAAAAAAGGTCAGAGTGCCTGCCACAGTAAGAGCGTATTGTATGTACAGAGAATCATCCTTGGGTGATGCTGACTGACAATGCAAGGCAGAGTTGAGACGATCTGTTTGGAGTAGCGCTTCTCTGGTGTGGGACTTAGGGCATCACATGGAGCTGCAAAATCAAGCCGGGATAAATCCCGCGATCTTCAAAAGATTCTTTCAGTCGTTATATGTTTCTGTGATCAATTTGATTTAGAATGTGAAGCATTAAGGGCTAATTTTATAAGGATGGCATTTAGTATTTACTTGGGTTGGCAATGTAAGTACTCAGGATGCAAAGTCTTTGGTACATAAAGTAGCAAAAATTGTTGCTGTTAATTTCGATGTGATTGCTAGTACTTCACTAGTTTGATTGCTAGACCAAACTATTTGTGGGGTTTTCCCCTGTGCCATGAATAGATTACATCCAGCTAGTCAGCTCTGACACTGAAAGAGAGGAAGGAGGCAGGCTGAATGCTGTGAACTTCTGGAAAAAATAAGTTTTGTGGGACTTGAAAAAAGAACTTGAGTCTGCAAAGATTTTCAATACAAATTCTTACCTAAATAATCAACATATCTGTGTGGCTAGTTTCCTCTTCAAAGAGAAATATTCTACTCCAGTAATGTAAATACTTCCAGATATTTGAATTTATTTAAAAATCATAATGTGATGTTAATTGAGGAAATAACTATGAAAATACAGATTTTCTCCCTTCTTCTGAAGATGCTGAATGATTAGTGAATGATGATGTAGCTAAATCTAATAATTCAGACTACCCCCAGAGTAGTGTAAATACATTTGAGTAACTGGGATAATTTTGAACACACTCAGCTCTTCCCCTCTCTCCGCAATTTTTAAGAGTAATTATCTTTGTAAAAGGAAAGATGAAGATCTGTGACTTTATGTAGCAGTTAAAATGCTTCAGTGTTGCTTTTTGCCTTATGAAAATACTAACCTCTGTATGTCAGTAGTGGTCTTGCCTTAAGCAGTCCCCTCATCCCCTGTGCTCAGCCGGGGTCTCGGCTGCGCTGCCACATCCCTGTCACCTCTACCCCTGCCGGAGCCCGGCTTTGCTCGGGGCGGTCGTGTCTCCTTCACCGCCGGTTGCCGTTCTCGTTGCAGGCGCTACGGCACCCGCTGCTCCCGCTGCGGGAGGCACATCCACTCCACCGACTGGGTCCGGCGGGCCAAAGGAAACGTGTACCACCTGGCGTGCTTTGCATGCTTCTCCTGCAAAAGGCAGCTTTCAACCGGAGAGGAGTTTGCTTTGGTTGAAGAGAAAGTCCTTTGTAGAGTACATTACGACTGCATGTTGGACAATCTGAAAAGAGAGGTTGAAAATGGTAACATAGTGCTTTTGTGAAGAACTATGCTTGTGGTTCAGTTTTAATTAAATTGTTGGGGTTTACTTCATCTTCCTTATTAAGGGGTAATTGCCTGGCTTTAGTAAAACTGGAAGCACAGGTTCTTGAATTAAAATAATGTGCAAATTATTTCATGTTCTGATTTTTTTGTGTGTTTTGTATAACTTGTTCTCTATCCTAAGGAAAAGAAAGCAGAAGTATATCTCGTTGATAAAATATCATGCTAGATTTATGTCTTCTCTCACTTGCAAGGTAGTCGTTTGGGGTATAATCTGTAATGGTGCCAGATCAATTTAACTTTGAATAGAATATGGCTTTTTAAAGCTGAAATTCAGCTGACCAAGTGCTGTCAGTTATTGTTGGAGAACAGTCTGACTTATGAATAACATCACTGTGAATGTGTAGCAGCAGTGTTATTTTCTTCTTAATGTTTCAGGTAATGGGATTACTGTGGAAGGAGCATTACTAACAGAACAAGATGTTAATCATCCAAAACCAGCAAAAAGAGCTCGGACCAGCTTCACAGCAGATCAGCTCCAGGTAGAGGCAGTGCTAAAAACTTACGTAGCTCAGGTTTATGCAGGACATGGGTGCTGAACCAATAGGAAGTTGGATGCATAGGGGCAGAAACAAAAAACTTGCATGCTTTAAAGTATTTCATAAACTATCAAGACACAGCATGTTTCTGGAATTGTTTGTTAGCTTCAGAAGTTTAATATGAAATAGTACTCTGCAAGCTTTTTATTTCCCTGGGGGCAGACAGTAATTCTGCAGAGTGGAAACAAAAAGGTTGTTCTATTTAGATTGTTCAATGAAATCTATTTAATCAGCAATTTACATCTCTAAACATAATAAAGACAAAATATTTTTAGAATTACATAATGTGAAAAACTGTACTAAAGATGGGTACTGTATGTGACTTAAGACCATTAATAGGATAGAAGTTGCAATTTTGATGTAATGACTGCATCTGCTCTGCTTTCAAGGCTTCTTGTCTTGTTGCTGCCTTGTCAAGAGTTAGCTCTGGACTGTCTCAATAGGAATTATTTTGCCCTCTGGATCACACTTCACTTAAATTAGCTTTCTAGGGAAAAACACCAGGACTAGGGCCAGCTTCCAATGAAGGGGGTGACGGTGAGACCAGATTTGGGGATTTCAACCTGCAGTGAGAAGGAAGCTGTGGCTTTCTGCCTAATCCTTGCTACACATCCCTGCTTTCAGTTCATATCAGGTTTTGGAATTTCTGGTGACAATGTGAGTTCTGTTTTGTTGTCCCATCCTCTTTTTTTTGTAGAGAAAACAGTTGAGAAAAAACTAATGTTGAGGTTATAATAACATGTGGGGTGTTAAAGCAGTGCTGTCTTACAGGGCATGGGGCTGTTCAAAGGTTGGTTTTCTATTTCAGTAGTGACTCAAGACAGAAGGTGGTGGTAACACAAAACAGTCATTTTAGTAATAATCCAACAGATGCACAGGGCAAAGGCTTGGACATCGAGCTTGAACTTCTGCAAAAGGGAACTTTTTTTCTGGCAGTAGCTGAAAGAGAGATAGGCCCAACCATCGGGGCAGGAACTGTATTTGGGGCTTCTTCCCAGCTGCTGTCATTCAGGTAGCTTGTAACATACTTCAGCAGGTGTTTGAGATCTTAGGGCTCCTTGTTATTTAATGACACTTTCTATCTGCTTGTTGCACCTCTGTGCCTATCTTTGAGGCTGCTGTAAGAGTTTGAGCAAGAGAAGCATCACAGGGATAAGTGACTGTCAGAGTGGCAGCGTGTTACTACACACCTCACAAAGCACTTGTACAAAAGGACATCCATGCATTTTGATGTTTGTGTTCTATAGCACGTTCCACTATCTAAAGGGGCTCCAAGAGAGCTGGAGAGGCTCTTTGGACAAGGGCATGGAGTGACAGGACAAGGGGCTTCCCACTGCCAGAGGGCAGAGTTAGATGGGATATTGGGAAGAAATTCTTCCCTGTGAGGGTGGGGAGGCCCTGGCACAAGCTGTCCAGAGCTGCTGTGGCTGTCCCATCCCTGGAAGTATTAAAGGGCAGGTTGGATGGGGCTTGGGACAGTCAGGTCTAGTGGAAGATGTCCCTGCCCATGGCATGGGGTGGAACTGGATAGTCCCTCCCAACCCATTCTGTGATTCTATGAAACAGCAGAAAAGTAAATAGTTTCTGAATGTGGAGAGTAGAAGTCTGGATCTTCAAAGATGAAGCCAGGCAAAATTTTCAGGGTCAAATCAAGGGGCAAAAATCCAAAAATGAGAAACTAATGCTCTTGAAATTGCTGAAGATACCCTGCAGAAATCCATGAAGCCTTACTTCCATAAACCGGGCAAATCCTTAAAGCCTCTGAAAATGTTCAGGATGCAGGCCAAGTTGACATCTACTTCCTCAAAAAAGTGTAATTCATATCCTAACAACAAGTGTTGGCTTCAATTTTCTGTACAAAGATGAGTGTAACCAAATCATTGCAAAGGGAAGGTCGGCCAATGTGGAGCCCCCACCTTGTTCCTTGGGTTGGTTAAAGGCAAAGAAAGCGCAAAGTGGTTCCCAGCTCCTGCATCCTCCAGGAAGATAAAAAAAAGGTCAAGTTGCTCCATCTAATGCAAGGTGCAGACAGGGATTAACAAGTTCAGGGGGGTCATTCCCTGCTTATGCTGTGATCTGCTGCTATAGGCTTTTCTTTACTGAATGGATTTGAATCACTTGACGGTGAATTTTCTCGTACAGTTCTTTTAGTGTATTCTTACAGAGCACCTCCTCCAAGCAGAATCTGTTTTTTTCATTTCTGGTAAACGTCACAGCTCAGTTTAGCAGAGTAGGGCTTTGTATTTTGGCTTTGGGCGATTCCCCTCCTACCCCCCTTAATGTACTCGGGGACTGTCTGGAGACTCGTGATTACAACAGTTTCCTAAAGACAGACAAGGAGTAGGACCATGGTCTGAGAAGAATCTAATGCTGCTTTCAACACAAATGGATCCTGCAATCTCTTATCTTGCCTTTTCAGGTTATGCAAGCACAGTTTGCTCAGGACAACAATCCAGATGCACAAACGCTTCAGAAACTGGCAGAAAGAACAGGCTTGAGCAGGCGTGTTATACAGGTAACAGTGCAAAGTTACTTGACTTAACAAAGTCTGGTACTCATCAATTGGAAATTCTTAATGGCAATTTTCTCCATGTAGTTATTCTGACATGGAAAAAAGATCTAATCTGGCAATTATAACATCAGACAACATCCTTAGTCAGGAATAGGTCTAGAACAAGCATGGTGATTTGAAAAACTTGCTGCATTCCTCTTGTTCTTTGTGTGGAGCATTAACAGTTTTCCATGAAGAAACTTCTCAGCTTAAATAGTATAGAAATTGGCACTAAGTTATTCCAAATAAAAATTTCTGACTGTAATAGTCTGTTCTTAAGACCTACACTCTTTTTGGGAACGTCTTGTGGTATGACATGTTAGGAGCAAGTGAATACCTAGTCATCTGTTCTAGAGAGCAGAGTTAAAATATATACCCATGCCATCCAAAACACAGACTTGGAATCTTTGCTTGAAGATGTCTCTCAGCAAAGATTATATGGATTTTTTTTATACATAAATATGATTTTAATAGGCATTATATATATGTTAATATAAATAAAAATAAGTTTGGAGTTCCCTGGGCTCATTCTAGCCTGGAAAATTGACAGTGTTTCTCTAGAAATGAGGTATCTGGCAGGTTGTTGTTATGATAATATTGAATGCAATCTGTCAACATGATGTTCCCTCCTTTTCAGGTGTGGTTTCAAAATTGCAGAGCACGCCATAAGAAACATGTTAGCCCTAATCATTCATCTACTGCTCCTGTCACTGCAGTTCAGCCCTCTAGGCTGTCTTCACCCATGATAGAAGAAATGGCATACTCTGCATATGTACCCCAGGATGGGACTATGCTGACTGCTCTGCACAGCTACATGGATGGTAGGTATAACAGCCTTGCTGTTTTTCTCCTAGTAAAATCATTATCAGCTGTAGCAAGAATGGTTTACCAAGTACTGATTAAAGAAACCTAACGGATTTTTAATTTTTAATATGCTCTATGGAATATAGCAATATGATCCTTGCTATTTACACCTTATTGAGAAAGCAGTCTCTCTTCACTGTAAGAGCATGGCTGAAGATTTGGGTATGAAGACCACTGCTTGTGCTTCCTCCAGACTATTAAAACTATAATAAGAAATTAGATCCTTATTTAAACATCCACGCCATGTATTTTAATAATAAGTAATTTCAATGAAAACTGTTTACCACTTGCTCCCTGGCTCTTACCCCACGGACTGTAGAGATGCCCCAACCAGCAACTTCTCTGAGAGCTTCAGCTTCCCTCACAGTAACACGCAATGCAGGGCGGGGAGAGCCTGGTGGTCAAAAGTGTTTTAGTCATTGCGTGTCTCACGACACAGCAAGTCAACAGCTTTGGCTCCTATCTGTGCTTAGGAGGGACTGTGAAGACTTTGGGAGAATCAGTCTGAGCTGCACGTGTGGCCTGAGCTGTTTTTCTCCAAAGCAGTGGTGTAAGGTGGGCTGTGGGTGGAGGAATGAGGGTGCTGGGCTAGGGGAAACAGAGCATGCAACAGGGTTGGGACAGTGAGCTGTCACTACCCGTGGGATTTACTAGCTTATAATCTTTTTCTGCCTCTGATGAAATTGACTGGTAATGTTTGTTTTTGTAGCTCATTCACCTACAGCTCTTGGACTCCAGCCTTTGCTACCCCATTCAATGACACAACTGCCACTAAGTCACACCTAATTCCTTTCTGTCAGGGATATAAGCTATTAAAGATGTAACCTTAAGTCATAGTGTATTGAAAATATCATCGGAAAGATGTTAATGTTAACTTTTTATTTAACATCTAAAGCATTTTCAAGATAATTTTTGCTGCCCAGGTATGTAAGTATATTTAGCCTGCAAGACACTTTTATGGATTCTGCATAAATAACTATTACATTGTTTACAAGCCTTATTAAACACCTTTTTGTATTGTCTGGAAGTAGTCTACTCTAGTTATGTGTGTGTTAATTTATTTGTCATCAAAAGAGCACTTTGCCTAAAAGAAAGGACTGACAATTGTGCAAAATGTTTACAATTCTTTGTGAAATTGTAGTTTATCATTAGTTTGTATCTGTAAGTTATTGCTAAAAGTATTACCTGTATTTGAGTTGTACACAGCCTATATGTTAAAGCTTATTTCTGTGAGTTTAAAAAAATAAATTTTGGTTGCAAATATTTTCAAAAAGAACTGAATAAAGTTTCTGCTGTAGCATGCCAAGCAAAAATGTCGCTGTGTTTCTGGCTGAACTGTGATAATTTCCCAAGTGTTTAACTTGAATCTTCAATTTTAAGAGAAGGTCCCTGGTATACTGAGGAACGTTACACCAAGGTCCTTCAGAAGGGTTCATATCTATTCCAATGGATAGTAGAAATGCTTTAATGGTCTTGAAACACCCCAAATAGGTGGTACACAAGTGGGTATATGCAAAGCAGTGCTGCTGCTGAGGGTGCTCACTTGTGGGGGAAGGGAAATGGGAGATGAATAGGACAGATTTTAAACTGTGACTTAAAGCAGATGTGACTTCAGGTTCTCCACTTGCCAACTTAACATTTTTAATCTTTCCTACTTCAGCTTCTGTTCAGTGTTTTTATCTTGTGATTTTTGTTAAGCAGGATGATACATAAGATGCAGTACTGAAACAGCGTCTGCTTTTTAAAAGTAAAACCTAGTTCAGCATTTGAACTGACCTACATACGAAGAGAGACTGGAATTCAGTCAAATGCACCACTGTCTACTCTGTTTAAAACTGCTAATGTGCTAAGACTTCGTTGCAGAGCATGTTTTGATTCATTGATATGATGCACAAAGGCTACTATAAATTCAACTGATTTTTTTTTTTTTCTCTGCACAGCCTAGTTTCCTTCTAGGATTTAAGACAGGTAGATCCCATTTGCACATTTAAACTTTATTTGCATCAGAAGGAAATCATACCTTTGAAGTTGTGCGTATGTGTCCATATCCCTTTCTGTCCTAACTATGATGCATTAATATCTACTCTGAAATTCCTTAACCATGCTGGTCAAACCATTTCAATGTGGAAAACATAGCGCTTTCTGATGATGACTTTTGAGAGCATAACTTCAATGGCACGTTCTCAATTGTTCAAATGAGTCCTGACACTGTTTCAAGTGCTACTCACAGATGTCTGAACTAACCTAAGTAGCAGAAGCAATCTCCTTGCACTGGCACAGTGGTTTGTCAAGGCTTATATTATCCTGCCTTTCCTCCCCTTCCTTCTCCCCCCACCCCTCAAAACACTCAAGACGGGTTGTGGTGGAGCTTAACTGACTTTACATTTTATTCTAGCATATGTAACATTTTATTTTGGAGCATGTAACTTCTTAGCAAGAGTCTCCAGGTGGAATACTGAATTCAGGATGTTTCCAGTACCCAAGCTAGCTCCATAGATCACCATGCTAAAAAACTGCATCCACAGCAGTAAATAAACTGGTTTGTGTTCATTTGTTGTGTCTGATATGCAAGTAGGGCAACCTTACTGCTGAAGTTTTACCAGTTAAATGCTAAATAATGCTAATTTAGATGTTAACAAAACTTGGTAATTTAAAATGCAACTTAGCTTGCATTGAGTTCCTTTAAGGAAAAGTAATTATTCACTTTAATTTGAAGAAGTGAGTAGCTTCAGGTTGCCTGAAACAAAAGTAAGTCTAATTTTATTTGTGAAACACCTTCTTCAGTTTCAGAGTCAGAACAGGATTAAAGTACATGGGAGCAATTTTCCTATTTCCCTACGAAAGTAGGAAGCAGGATAATTTGTCTTTTGCTACTGTTGAGTGCTTGTGCAACTACTTATAAGAGTGGCTGGGAAAATGAAGAGTTGAAAATAGGAAGCTCTTGCAGAGAATCTGGGTGTTGTGTCTCTCTTTGCCACTGCCAGAGCCGTCTGCAGCTGGTGTTGGGCCGACAGGCTATGGAAAACTGGGGACAGTTTTAGTCAGCTGTGTTCAGCTGAGGCTGCTGCTGTAGCCTGACTTTGAGTGCTTGTTTGACAAATCTGAATGTTTGTCTTTCTCCCCTGGTTGTGCACTGGCATTTGTGACTCTGCTGCTGAGTTCCTCTGACACTGGAACCATCCTCTCTGCCTCCTCCTGTGTGAAAGAGTAACTTGGATAACGCTGTGATGAGGAAATTCATGGGCTCTCTTTGCTGAAAGGGAATGCTTCAAAACCATCATAATGATATATCTCTGTGTGTGTGTGCATGCATAGGTGGTTTTTTTCTGTTTTTATTTGGTTTGTGCTTTAATGTGTACTTACTTCATATGTTACTTATGTCTGTGAAGCCTTAAGTTAAAAAAAAGAATAATGAAGTAAGCATTTACTCTTTTACTTGAAACACCTGACATTGGAGCTTCAGTATTTATTCATTACCAGGATTAGAAGCACAGGTGGAGCAAGCAAAGTCAAATGTTTGGCTCCCAGTCCATTGTTTGCCTCCCCAACAGTGCTCGTCTTTTCTCTTCTACTCCCCCTAATTTCTTTTTCCCCCCACACAAATAAGCCTACAGAAAATCAACAGTACTCTTGGAAAAACACCTCACAACTTCCTTTTCTGCCTGCAAATTGCACATTCCTCTGTTTACAAAGTGCTCCCTGGACTTCTTCCCCACCCCTCTCAGGAAGAGCTTCTCCCTGTTGGGCACACCTATGACAATGCACCAGCTTTCTTTCAAATACTGCTGTCACACAGGTTTGTTTGTTTGTTTGTTTGTTTGGGGTGGGTTGGTTTGGATTTTTTTTTTAAAACTCTGCCACAGCTCAACAGGAACCAATCCTCTCCCCTATGTAAGAATGATATAACACCTGCCGTCACAAACTGCGCCAATACTATTTCCCAAGTTGATCTCATGGGAGAAAGATGTCTCCTGCTCCAAGCCTCGTAAAAACAAAGGTTATTACTACTGAAATATGGAAAACTTAGAACAAGTAACAGTACACCAGTATATAAAAAAGTTACACATTTTCTTATTTAAAATTAAGCCATTGCATTTGAAAGATAGCTACTCCATTAAAAAAAAATCAGCCAAGAAAGCATTTTGTTTAATGTAAGCTAATAGGTCATACAAGAAAGTTAATCCTAAAAATATCATTTAAATAGGACACAAACTGTAATATGCTGAATGCAGGAATTACTAGAAGCTGCCTTTTTTACCATTTTCAAAAATAATCAGCAGAAATCTTGGCATTCCTAGAATAGGGATACAGGCATATAGCCAAAATACAATTTTAGGACAAAAAAAGTGTGTATCGATGTTATGCATAGTTAAATCCATAAAAATGTTACCTTTCAACAGGCACTTTGATCTTTGGTGTCTCTGCAGGAATTTGTCCAGGTGTCTCGGTGGTGGGCTGGGATGCTCAGATCCAATCCACAGATATGTTCAAACATGCCAGTGCAGGTTTCTTGTTATGACATCAGTTCAGAAAGAGCTGCCACTGCTGCAAGAAAGCCCCTAATATTAAACCCACAAAGAGTTTAACAATAACTTTTTCAAGCTCCAGGGACCCAGAACCACTACAGCTGGGTATTATACTAAGATTTGTTCAACTGTTTTGAACTACAAAACTCTTTTGTTATTATCATTTGGAGCAAATTAAGCATGGACCCTTCTCCTGGGATGACTTTAATTCTTTTCCAAACTTAGGCTCTTTAGAGTACATTACCTGCAGAGCCCAGCCATATCAACAGAAATGAGAATCTGGGACCTAATGAAATTAAAGTTGATTCAAGACAGGAAACTGAGTTGGTCAGATGTGTTAAAAGTGATGGCAACCAGAAACTACATTACGAAGCTCTGTATAAAACAATTCCTTCCTTTCCTTCTCCAAGCCATCTGTATATGTGTGGCTTTGCAAAAGAGCATGCCAGTTCTTTGCAGAAAACGCACCAAACGCAACGTTGTTCATCTGCAAAGTCAAGCTGCAAAGATGCCTGCAGGTGGTATTCGTCAGCCACTGGCTGAGACAAAAGCAGAAACATTTTGATCCTGCATTTATGACCAGGGTCTCTCTGATTTTAACAGGTCAGTTACGTTATCATTTCCTTCTTCAGCAGAAATGTCAGTCGCATCACACCCCTGCTGCTCTAGCCCAGAGTAATTGCAGCACAACCACAACTCATGGTGGCAGAGCAGAGTGGAGGGGCCTTTCCCCGCCTCTCCCTGCGCAGCCAGCACTGGTGCCAGCAAGGGCAAGTCCCTGAGCAATACGTACAGAACAGAGGCGCTTCCCAAAATAAACCTTTCGACTGCAGATGAGTAGCCAGGCTGCATCCCACCAAGTGCTGACACGGCTCACAGGTTCACAGCCCAGGGCTGCAGGGGAGGCTTATGTCACTGTATGACAGACCCCCGGCTAGCCTAAAAGAAAAACCCATACAGAAGCAGGATCCCTAGAAAAGATGGGAGATCACACTGCTGGTACATGAAAAAAAACAACTCTGGGTAGGTTTTGAACCCTCTGGATGTGGATTAAGGTTTTGATGGCACACAGCCAAGATTAGATTTAAACGTAGTATGAACGGCAAGAAAACCATGTGAGATAAAAAACTCATCAGTCTGAAAACACTTTTAAGAGAAGGCAAGAAAGCAATTCTTTTAGTAAGCCTGACATTTTCTGAAGGAGGACAATGCAACTAATAGCTGCAGTCAGTTCCAACAGACCATGTGTGTTAACAGGAGATGCTGTTGGAGTTTAAAAAAATAAAAATATCCAGATTTTAATTAAAATAATGACATACATATGAGACACATAGTAAAGGTCCTCTATGCTCCAAAATCCCCTTACAATAACTTTTATATTACAAATGTGTCTTCCAGAGTCTGGGTACCTTACATTAGATTCTGCAGGGCTATACATGATCAGTTGAACTCAAAAAATGTGCTTTAACAAACACAGTACTTTACTGTTATTGTTGCTTTCTGCCATGGTTGGAACCAAGTTTTACAGCAATGCTTTACATAACAAAAAGCATGCAGGTTTTGTTTGCTGAATTTGCATCTGATCAAGTAACAAATTCAAAACAAAATTAAAAAAAAAAAACCAAAACAACAAAAAGAAACAAAAGCAAATCTGCTCTCATGAAGATTTACTGTACAACAGCAGTGACTTTTATCAAGAGATAAAGCAGCTCAGCTGTGAGTTCAGCACCTGTAGCAGCTCTGCCTGTTATGTTCTGCCAACCCACAGCATGCAATAAAGGTTTTCTTGACCTCACATAAAGGCAGGAGAAAAATCTGACTTTTAGTGGGTCTTATAAACTCCAAAAGAGATTTATATCAAGTTCCATGGTACCATTTTGGCCAATTTAAATTTCAATTCGGGTTTAGACGAAAAAAAACCTCATGGTTTATTATTACGTGGTTCAAAGAATTGAAATTTAAATTTAAAAAAAAAAAGTAACAATCAATCCTCGAGCCGTTACAAGCAAACCCCAGAATTCCCCTCCATCCCGGAGCAGTGACAGCGGCCCCACCCGCGGGTACCAAACCGCGCCCCGCCCCCGCAGCCGGAGCGGCCCCGCATCCCCCCGCCCCGCTCCGCTGCTGCCACCGCCCGGCAGAGCCCCCGCGTCCCGCCCCGCACAGCCCCGCGAACAGCCCGGCGCGGTGCAGACGCACTCCGGTTTATATCGAAATCTTTATTAGAACAATCCCCAAGAACTGTAAAACGGTGAAGTAACAACAAAATTAAGCACTTTCGTTATCAAAGATATTTAAACAATACCTATCTATTTCTGCATAGCAGAAGCAACAGGGTCTAGAGCTCGAACCCTCGTGCTCGTGTTAATTTGGTTTTGGCAAGATAATACAACCTTAAGAATCACATTAATGGAACAGCAATCTCCCTTTCATTTCTTAAAACTCGAAGAGCCATTTTTGTGGTTTACTCATTATTTAGGACAAATACATGTGGACATAATATAGCATAGAGTAACAGACAATTTTAATATTAGTAGCACTAGTGTTACTTGAACATGAAGAGTTACCTTTCTAATTGTTTACAGTGCAATACAAATCACATATTACCTCAAAAATCATTGCCTGTATCAAAAGTTTAAAAATTTAGAACAATTTATAAAACACTTCCATAATAGGAAATTATCCGTCTTGAAATGGAAAATGAACTTTATGCTTATAAACACGCAAATGGATGTATTACAGTAATAAATTTGTTAGCTTTATTCCTTCTGTTTTAAGTAGCAAGAGCCCAGTTCTCCCCCCAGTTACACAAGTACAACACACACGATCATTGTAACCAAAAGCAGAATAGGCCCTATTCAGAAGTCCACTATAACAGAAATTAAAGCTATTAAAGAAATCTACTATAATAAAATGGAACAGTCTTGCATTGTTTTTATTTGATTATTTGCAACACCCAAATAGTCAGGTTTTCTCCCGGACCACATTGTCAGCTTTCATGATCTGACAACAGCAACAGAGAAATTGTGCGTGCTGCATCATGCAGTCCAAACACATCTGACATCCTTCCCACAATTCATTTTCTGTCAGTTAATTTGAAATAAAGAGTGTTGGTTTTCCTACCTAGCATTTTGTGGTTTGTGGTCCATACGGTATGAATAAATTTCAAAATGTAACCCAGGTAAAGTAACAGCCAGTAAGGCACTTTGTCTGCGAGGACGCAGCTGTCCAGGCTGAGCAACTGGTCAAAGGGAGACATTCTACGTTACTCAAAACCAGTCAGTTTATTCTTCATCATCACTTCTCTGGCAGTCCATTTGTGGAAGAACACTTACTGACTATCCCAGAATCAGCCTGACACTGCATCTGCCAAAACATCTTTCCTGTTCTAAGCAGAACATGCAATAGTAAAATATTTCATTAAATACTAACATTTAAAAGAATATTCAGCATCCTTGTAACACCCAAGAATCAGTTGCTGAATACTATTTGGAAACACCCTCCCTCCCACAGAAGAAATGATCCCATCTTCTTGTTTGTTTTGTTTCTGTGGTTACTTTTTCTTTTTTCTTTTTTTTTTTTTTTTATTTACAAAATTCGAAGGCTTGACATTAAAACTTTGGTATAAAACCTATAAATGAAAGCCATCCAGTAATATGGCACAGGGAGATACAATGAATTCAACCCAAACTAAACAAACATGAGCGTGTGGATGTCATGACGGGGGGGTGTTTTCTACTGTCTCTTGGTTTCTACATTCTGCTTGTTTGTGATCTTGAAAGGGGTTCTTTCTACTCATGTAAAAGGGTCTTTCTGCAGAGCCACCTGCCTTCCCCAAGTTCCTCCCAGGAGAGAAAGCACCTGGCAGGACCTTGCGACTGCTGGTTCTGGGTCCTCCCCTCCCTCCCCTGCAGGCGCAGAACCACCACCAGTCAGTCAGGGCTGGCCCAGGCCCCTGCACTGGGGGGACGCTGTGGCAGCAGTCCCAGGGGGCTCAGCAGCAAAGCTCACGCCACATATTTGACCGTCTTCCACTCTCTAAAGCAAAAAACGAAATTTTGAATTTTATACTAAATCAAGCAAAAAAGTAAATGTCCAAATCCATAAATGTCAATACCAGTACCTTGTCTGTGGTGCACATCTGCAACTCTGGCCCACAGGGTTAGTTAGGAATCATTCTAATAAGATAGTCTTAAAGTATCTCAGGTGATTCTTTTCCAAGTAAATACTTGCATTAATTTTGACTTATTAATTATTAGCAATTTATCTTTTAAAAGCCGATTTTAATATTAAATAATTATTATTTACTTACTGAATTTATTGATTACAAAATCTACATGGTATTGCTTTGTATTTTCACAGTTCTCATAATTATTAAGAAAATGGCTTTTAAATTTTCTTCTCAGAAATGATGATCACTTACATTCTAAAGACTTCCACAAAATAGTGAGAAGAGCAAATTTATACATATATATTTTTACTTCATATAAATAATAATACAATTTAAAACTTTCACTTTTAGAAATTCATTTAGTAAATGCATAGGTTTGTTACAAAAGTCTTCTAATCAAATAACTGTATACTATTTCTATTACGTTTTATTCCTAGTAAATTCTATGGTTACATTCATATGATAAAAAAGCAAGCTGTATTCAGAAGCTTTTCCTAGTTGAGCTCCCAGTAAGACACTCAAGTCCAGTAGAAATATAGATTACTTAATGGACTTTCTTTGTCACAAAATTAATCACATTAAAAAAAAAAAAAAGCTTTAGAATGTGCACTGTAATCAGACCAGCAGCTTCTTTAATCACAGAATGGTGACACTATCAAAAGTTGCTGATTTAATTCTCAGAAAAAATTAGAATCATGGTAGGGGTGTGAATTCCATGCCATGCACATAATGAGAAAGGACTGATGATGATGATGAAGAAAAACTTCATCCCTCAAGAGTCTGATTTTTTTTTCCCAAAAGCAGGGTTCTCAGTCCTTTCTGAAAGTCAGGTTTACTTTGGGGTATCTCAGGAGGGGTTGCCAAAAACTCAGGGTGCCCATAATAAGTAGTTATGTTTGAAACTGTACACCTTTACTGAACCCCTCACTTTTGCTTCAGGGAAAAGCGCTGCAGCACCCACTGGACCACAGAGAATGCTCAGAAGGACCCTCCCACCTGCACCTCAGGATTTCAAGATCTGCCCATGGCCATGAGTGCGAGTGCGTGGGTGAAGGTCACCTTCACATCAGCACAGCCCCAGACCCGCTGCATAAAGGACCATGTTCCTGCACTTGCAGCAGTTACAGCCATCACAAACTGGAGCCGTAAGTCAGAGAGCAAAATCCCACTGGGATGGCGATGGCCAGTACATTTTGCCCAGAAACTTGCCTTCAAATCATCTTGAAAAGAATTTGCCTTTCTTTTTGTGACACCAATCGACTCCTAGGGATACAAAAGTATTTTCAGGTGCTGAACTCCTGTGATAGAACTGGTAAATGTATGGCACATGCCACTCCTGGAAAGCCGACAGTACAGGAATAACTTATTCAGCACAGTGGAATCCATGAAAACCAGGGGCAGGTCTCTGTATGGCTGAGTCCTTGGTCCCCTTTTAAAACCCTTTAAAACCTTTTCAGCTCAGCTCCTGGAAGTAACAGACTTGAGAAGCACTTCAGTGTTGGACTTTTTCCATCAGCAGAGCTGTTACGTAACTGCAGTGGAAGGGTCATAAACCACAAAGAATGTTAAATGCATTAATGACTTTGTACTTTGTACTAATGACTGGGCAAATTTAACAATCAAAAAGCAAACTAAATCTTTCAGAGCATCTCTCAGTAGCCAAATAATTAATCCTGTATCATGAGAAGACTTGAGTTCAACGTCCTAGTACCTTACTGTGTGAGCCACTGGGAGCCTGAAGACATGCAGAAAGTGCACCCTTGGCCCTCAGCACCTGCACAGTTGTTCCAATGGCTTGGTAAAGAGCCCTTCTGAGCTGGGCAGAGGCAAAGGAACTCCTTGTGCACACACACACGGCAAAGACTTTTCTTTCAAGGGAAAAAAGACTGTATTTGGTTTTCCTTTCAGTGAAGCTCAAATTCCTTGCAACACAGAACACATTCAGAGACTTGTCAGAGATAGGGGGATATTAATATTAACATATATGCATCTCTCTTAGACATCAGCTAAAAATTATACATTCGCCATCTTGTACCAGATGAAACCTCATTTGTGTGAACCACAAATCACTTCAAGTGCAGTGGGACCTTCTCTCAATTACATCATCTTTTAAGCACAACTCACAGAAAACTTCACTTTAAGCAGTATCAACTAAAGTCTTTTCTGACTTCTTTCTTTGGGGACCTGCAGGGTACCATCATGTCTTAAAAGATGCAGTTGTGGACGTGATTAAAATATCACTACATTTTTCAGTGTAGGGAATCATTAATGCAGGTATAATCACAGTTTAAATAGCTGTGAACCAGCTTGTACAAAAAAATACAATCATAGCACCATATTTACAAATTTAGTACCATCTCCAGGTTAACTAGAGTCTTAAACTATCTTTTTTATGGCTAATTAGGTTATATGTTAGTGCTTGCAAAAAATTGCCTGAATTTCTTTTACAAATATACACTTATAAAAAGAAACATTATCAAAACTGCTGTCATCTAAGGCAGCAACTTGTATTATAAAAATTATTAAAACATCATTATAGACTTATAAAAGCTTCAAATTTACATTTTCCTTTTCATAGGCACTCTATAAACTAAAACGTGGCCTTGTTTTCACAGCTGTTAAGTTTAAGCATTTAAACTAGTTAAATGTTACCGATGTTGCTCTTTTGTTTTAAATATAAGCAAAGGGAAAAAAGAATCACCCATTAACCAGAAGCATCATTTACAGTTTTTACTTTTGCCTACTTTATACACGTTTTGCTTAAAAGTGACACTTTTTGATGTCGAGGTTCAGTGCATGTTATCCCACTGCCTTCTTAGGGCTTAGTTTCTTCTTCCCTAGAATTCGGTGGAGGCTGGCTGACATGAAGTAGGGCTTTGCTGTAGATCCATCATTTCTTTCCAGGTCTTCACCTGAATTTACACAGCAAAAGCAGTCAAAAAAGCAAACAGCAAGACAACCACAGACATACAGATACAAATAGAATTGAAGTAAGGAGAGAGTAAAAGACCTAACATTAAGAAAAATCTCAATCAATGCAATTAAGCTGTATTATTAATTATGTCCTTGATGAAGGACACTCTAAAACTTCTATTTTCTCAAATCACAAGGGATTTTACATAAAGCAGAGACACAAACATCTAGTTGTTTTTACATGAAAGCAATATATCCTTTTTATTCTCTGGATCTTTGGTTTGGCAGTATAGGTGGAAATTTTCAGAAATTCTCATTCCTCCACTGAAGCCTGGCATTTTGGACACGTCTTGCTAGCAAATTCGTCACAAAGAGAGCTTTGGATTTAAGCACTTTTTAAAACTGGACCCTTTTTCACTTCCTAAGATAAAGTTCATTTGCAAACCTGCTGCCATGAGTGCACAATATTCTATATGACCTACTGTTAATTATTGAACGGAAGCAGGGGAAGCAGAACAGAATATGAATGTAAAAAAAATGAGGCAGACTTATTACTTTTTTCCTACAGAAAGTCATGACTAAATCACTAGTCAGGATTCAGCCCAGTTGGTGCCATGCAGCAGTCACAGAGCAGTGACCAATTACACATGGGAGGCAGTCGGGAGGGAGTGTGCAGTGAAGCACAGTTACTGCAACTGCAACTCTGCAAAGGTTGGATATGCAGAGCCAAAACAAGAGCACCAATTCTGAGGAGTGGCTAAAGAGGTTAGAGAGGACAAATCCTAATATATCTGAGTTTTCAGGGAAGCGTGGCTAAAGTGAGTGTTTAAATAATCAGTAGTGTATCTCACGTCAGTAATTCACTGACAAATATACGAAAGACCAAGCCTATGACTATTTCAGTATTCCCTTAGTATTATTAATCTGCCAGTTGCAAGACCAATCACTACCATATAACTTCTACACTGACCTATCAGAATGAATTTCACTACAGAAAAATCTAGCACACAGAAGGTATAATATACTAAGGACATCCACTTCTTATAATCATGTCCTAATTTGAGACCAACAGATTTCTTTTGTGATTTTAGTATTCTCTGTCCCTATCAGAGTGTCCATGATTGCTTGCCATCAGGGGTCCAAGGGACAAAGAGTTTCAAGTGGTATTTTACAGAATTCTTTATGTGATTCAGCATAATACTTTGCTCAGGGTTATTATGCTGAAAACAAAGTACATATACCAAAGAATATATTTGTTATTATCAAGAAGTTTAAGTGAATCAACTGTACAGGGCTCTTCACAAAGCACCCTGAAGCAAACTTACTGAAATTTAAGGAACGTCTGAAAGACAAAAGCCAGATACCCCCATGAACCATAAAGCTACCTTACATTTTTTAAACTAATTAAATCTGAATACTAAAACACTGAAAAATGAATCAAGGAGCCTATCTGAAAAGAAGAAATTGCTAATTTTTCACAATCTGCCAGTATGCCGCCAGAATTCTATAAGGAAGGGATAAGGTGGTTTTCTATTCCTCCTTCAATGACTGCAAGACAAGGTCGTACTTACAGAAGCAGAGGAAAAGCGTGTCGACACACATTGCATAGACACTGAAGAACCCGTGTGCAACTAGGTAGGAGCCAATGATGACTGTCTAAAAAAGAAAAAAACCCACAGTAAGCCCCCAAACTTCTTTTGGTGCCAATGTGGCACTATGTACACAAGTCAGAAGCCTAGTCTGCTAAGCAAATTTGGGAGACTTTAATGTCAGCACTGTATTTTGACCAAAGGTTACTAATGCTGTGGACAGCGATCACAGGGTCAAGACACTGCATTCTAACATGCAGTAGCCACTCATTTTCCAGCTGCCAAACAGAGTTATTTCAACCTCCAAAGAGAATACGTGCCAAGAATATTCTGGACTCCTTAAGGAAACACTCATCCTGGAGATGTTCTGGAGTCTAGGGGAGCCCACAAAAGGACAGAGAGATGTACTGCACATCTCTTCCATCAGAAGCCACACTGCTATCAGTGCCTCACCACCAGCCTTTATTGTCTGTGAAGTCTGAGGAAAGCAGATGTGAAACCTAATTTTTTCTGAAGATGCAGAATCACTGCACTGCCACTTCTGCCTGAAGGATCCCGAGGACTGCAGCAGAGCAGATCAGTCCTCACCTCAGTGGATACTACACCACTGAGGGGCTGACCACAGAAGTTGTGATCAGACCATGCCCTGAGCAGTCTGAGCACCACAAACCACCCGCAGTGTTCAGAAGGTTAAATGGTTGCCTTACCAACAATGGTACCCAGTAGTAATTTAACATTGGCACTTCCTGTGCAAAGACTGGTATTCTCTGTGTGAAGAAAAAGAATGCCAGGACACCTGCAAGAAGCACAGGCAATTAGTGACTTCTATGCTAGTCCTTATTTCCTAACATCTAAAGAATGAACAAGGCAGACAATGGATCCAAGGTTGGTTTAAATTTAAGTTTGTAAACAATAAATTCCTCAATACCAATTATCTGACAGAAGAGATATGTAAATGAATTAATTACCATAAAGATATTCATGGGCCCAGAAATATTTTAATGAATTGTTCTGTTTCATCATTCTACTGAATTTAATACCAAAATTAATAAATGATGTAATTCTACAGTAATGACAAGCTATTTTAGATGAGTTCTTGGTACTAGTTTTCAATTTTTGATTAAAATATAATTAATTAGTTATCTTTTAAAGCATACAGAACGCAAAATATGGTTATTTGTAAAATGTTTTTTTTAAAACTGCTGTGACAATTTAAAAAACAAACCAAAAGGGAATACTGCCAACCTGAATTTCTGAAATTGTTTCATTTAAAAAACAGAAAAACAGTTTTCTGTCACAGAAAACCATGAGCAATCTATTTTGATATTTACTGATAACCAAGAAAACCCCTCTAAGAATGCTAGAAATATTCTATTTCTTTTACTATAGCTTATAGTTTTAATAGCTTAGAATACAGCAGAGCTTCTGGCCCATCTCCTGCAGACCTGCAACACCTCTTGTTGGAATGTTGTCTGCTACCAGATGAATCTCTGCATTTGCAATTTTGTTCAGTTCTCATGAAAGGAGAACTGACTGTGGCTGACTTATTGGGTGTGAATTTGGTTTGATCCAACTATGATGCTGTGGCTGCAGAAGACCTTGCGCCAGCCACACATGCAAGAGCTGCAAAAGCAATTAGGGAAAAGATGCTGTCAAGGTGGGAGAGGGGAGAAGGGGAAAAAGAAAAAAAAAAAGATTTTTAGTTCAATCTTGCAAATTCTAGAAACATAGGAACAGTTTTCCAAACAGGCAGATTGATGAGAACCTCCAGCTGTTAACTAAGCATATATGATCACAGCAGCCATGCTTGTAGGTACCAGAAAATAGAACACAAAACTAGGAAAAAAATCAATTGGCTTACCTACACCACCAGCAACAAGGATTTTCCCGAGGAATAAAAGGAAGTCTGTAACTTTGTCCAGAACTGCAACTCTGTTCAGCAAAAGATAAATGATACATAATCATCACAGAACAGACATTTGTATTCTTTCTCCTTAAATCTATGGATAATGGCAAAACATGACCAGAAGCTGTCTTCTGCTGGTTTCACAGGCTGACAGCACAATACAGATGAGCTGAGACGAGCTTTGTATCATCAATCTCTTCACAGCACTGGGTTCTATGGATATGGTAATATACAGCACTGACTACCACGAAAAATAAACATTAAGAACTACTAAAGAGACAAATCACCATTAACATGTCAGTATTCAGATTTAGCAAAACACAGAAGATAAAAACATCTTCATTTGAAACAACAGAATTACATGCAAGGCTTTTAGATATTGCTCTTACTTATTAAGAGCAAAATCACAAAGGACAGAGAGGTGATACTCTGCCAGGAAACAAAGGCAGCTTTTCTATTGCACAGGCACTACACGGTGTGGACATCACTGCCCTGATATTAGTGCAGGCTAACACAGTAAAAGCACTCTATTGTCCCACCTCCAATCCTTTCCTTTTCTTCCTGAAGCATCATTTCCATCTGCCTCCTTCAGCTTCCCCCTCCATTTCTCTCCTCCTCCCAGTCCTTCACTTTATAATCTAAACCACCTAACCAGTTTTACTGTGTGTCTTGCTTGGTAATTAGATTGTCTGCTATTGCACCAACATGGCCTGCTCCTAAGTTATTCTCCCATTGTTTTTTGATCTCACAGTAGTAAAGGGAGAGCCAGGCACAACGAAGGAACGTACTGATGAGAACAGGGAATTTGGCAGCAGACTTGATAGTGGAGAAAAGGACAGAAGAGTTCCCAGTACGAGGGGAGATCTGGTTATGTTAAAGATCCTCTTTTTGAAAGCAAAGTACTCTCTCTTTTTTACTTCCACTTTTTGACACCCCATAAGCTTTCTGAACTAATCTGAAGACTTAAGTCTTTCTGCTTTCCTCTTCCCAGCCAGTAAGTGGACCAAAGCTCAAGAAACACACATATGGCAGACAATGAGCATCCCATTCCCATGTATCCACAGGTCTCCTTTCAGGGGCACCACGGGTTTCTTGGAGGCATTATTACAATCTACTGGGTACTTACGAATTTAAAGGAGCAATCACAACAAACCCGTGAGATTTTAACAACTTTGCACAGGTTACTGCACAGGCTGGACACCCTGCTGTTACACACTGAGTAACAGTGAGGGCCATGGCTGAGGACAGAACAGCTCACAGTAGCATTTGGAGGAGATGTATGAAGAGGAAAGAAGTGTGTCCTCAGAGTGCAACAGCAGGAACTCCTGACATTTCCAAGGACTGGGAGATGGTCCCTTACCTCACCACATTCCGCATGAGCAAAAAGAATGCCTCCCTTGCCGAGGTGCAGAAGTTTTTACCATATATGGCAATCTGCAAAATAATAGTAGCTATTAGGTATTTAAAATAATCAGGATACCATCTTCTATGCCAGAATCTTCCTGCATGTAATGCACAGTTTTCTCTAATATATGGTCTTCAAATTCAGACGAACATAAAGCACTTCCCCCAGTCACCTACTACTTCTCAGTGCTTTCCACCAGGTTGGGACAGAGTATAATCCACCTTTCCCCTTCAAAGCACCGGGTGATGAGCATGCCACCCCTTGTGATGTTACAGGCAGTAGACTCAGTACTCAGTTTGCCAAGCCGAGCAAAAAAGGTACTTGCTGAGGGATTCTTCTCCCCTTGCTAGTTACCTACATTAGATTTATAGTCAGTGGAAAGGAATAGGCACTTGTAGAGCTGAAATGAGCTGACTCCTGTAGGTATCTCCTTGGACCTGATGCTGCTTCACTGAAGAAGAAATCAGCATTAAGTAAAGCAGCTACAGTTATCCAGGAACAAAACCATTTCTTCCTGGAATAGTGGCCTCAAGGGTAACATACACTAGAACAGCTCTTAGCTCAGACAGTTTATCAACTGTAAAGACTGTCAAAAACAATACTTCCCCTTCAAGATAGCTTTAATTTGAAACATCAATTGCAGGAACACAGGTTAAAATGGACCCATTACAGCCACCTCCTTTGAGACCAAAAGTCTGTGACCATACCATTCAATCACTAAAATTGCTTCAAGTCAGAACATCCTAGGCTTAAATTTGTGTAGGTTTATTTTTGTGAAAATTTTGAACTTCTCTTATCTGGAAGCTAAGAAGGGTTATTTTAGAGAAATACCACTGCTGCTGCTAGTAGAATTTGTGCTTTTAACTTCCAGGTGGAAATACAGTTATCACAATCTTTCTGACCTCCTTATTCAAACACTGCCTCCAAATACTCCTGTTGAAATCAGTATCTCAATTGCTGAATCAGAGGGGGAGTTAACCAGTTATGCCATCCCTTCCCACTTGTTTTGGGGGTGGGGGTGGTAGACAAAGGCAGGTATAAAAAGAGGCTGAGATTAGAAGAAAAATAAAATCTTACTTTTTCATGGTAGAACCACATGCATGTCCTGAAAACTCCCATAAATCCCACTATTTATTCAGCAGATTCAAGTACTGCTGACTGTTGACCAACTAGTAGTGGCTAGGGTATTTTAGTGTCCCAGATAGGGGAGACCACATGCAGACATGGCACATACCATGATGTAGGCATTTCTGTTTATAAATTTTAAGAATTTTTCCAAACACCAGAAACAGCACTTGAGGCAGCAGAGTAGAAATCTAGTGAAGGAGTTCTGAGTACCTAAAAAAAGCAGGAGAGAGTACATCATACAAAGAATTCATGAACCATCTTCAGAACGTAGAAAGCTATTAAAAAAAGGAAATCTTTAATTGTGAGAAAAGCAGAAACATTATTTCTTTCCTTCAAAGTATGGACTCTCTTTCTCAACCAAATTTATCTCACTAGCTTTCAGTTAGATCAGATCCACATCTAACCTGAATTTTACATTACGTTCCAAAGAACACAGACTCAATTTGAGTAAATTAGCACAAATTTACCACTTTCAAATGAAACTACAGTGGATAAAGATAATGTGGAATTCATCTCTTTTCATTGCTAAAAAAACACTTGGGAAAGTAAAGAATTAATTTAGCAAAGGAAGTCTTACCAACCTACAGCAGATTCACAAACCTCACCTTTCAGTTTGTGATCCAAGTACTCCAGTATTACTCTAATAAGCTGGACAATTGCGAGAATTAAGGCGCCGAATGCCAGTGAACCTGTGTGGTATCTAAAACAAAATATATGACTGTTACGTCATGCACGTGTGTATATGTACAATAATACATGTATGTGCATGTGTACGTATATATAAATAAAATCATAATTGGAGGAAGGTCCACTAGTGGGAATTCCATAAACTAATAGACCCTCATCCTGATTTGCCAAAGCACAACAGGACGAAGCCACTGGTGCTGCTCGTGTTAGTGAGCGCTGTGTCTGTCTGTCAATCTGTGTATACATGTGCTATACACAAGTATTTGGGGGATGTCTCTACTGGGAGCACCTGCTCAGCCTCAGGTTGGACCTAGAGACAGGGAGCTGCAGCAGCCTGCAGGGGGGTAGAGGATCCTGGGCTACAGGATTCAGCCTTCCCCTAACAAGCACATTTTCCCAACAGTACTGGTTTGGGATGGACTAGAGTTAGTTTTCTTCAGAGAATCTTGTGCTGTCCTATATTTTGGATTTGTGAGCAAGACAGGGCAGATAATATAGCCATGTTTTAGCTCCTGCTGAGCAGTACTTGCTGTTCTGCTCCTCACCCTGCCCTGCCAGCGAGCAGGCTGGGGGTGCTTGAGGAGCTGGGAGGGGACATGGCCAGGATGGCTGACCCCAACTGACCCCAGGGGTATCTCACACCTAACGTGTCATGCTCAGCAGTAATAGCTGACAGAAGGAGGAGGAAGAGGGAGATGTTTGGAGTTACGGAGTTTGTCTTCTCAAGTCACTGCTATGCATGAGAAGCGTTGCTGTCCTGGGGATGGTTGAATGCCTGTCTGCCCATGGGAAATGGGGAATGAATTCCCTGTTTTGCTTTGCTTGCGCATGTGGCCTTCCTTTACCTATTAAACTATCTTCATCTCAGCCCATATGTTTTCACACCTTCACCCTTTGGATTCTCTCCCCCATCCAACTGTGGAGGAGTGAGCAAGTGGCTGCAGAGGCTTGGTTGCTACAGAGATTAAACCATGATTCTGACTAATCATTTTCATCTGATATTCTAAGACTGGCTTCCACAGATACACAAACAGCTGGATGCATGACCAGGCTCACATTCAGCTCCATTCTTACCGTATTGCTCGTCCAAATGAAGAGAAGAGTGGCCACAGTGGAATATCAGCTGGTTTTCGATAGGCCCAGTAATAAGAGGCAAAGGCACCAGCAAGAGTACACTGACCTAGTGCAATTGCAAAGTTCACCAGCCAGAGAAAGACAAAGGCATTGGCTAACTGGAAGATGAAGATGTACTTATGGTACAGGCTTTCTCCTCCATAAAAAGCAAAAGTACACTGAGCACCCGGGCACAACTTAGTCACATTGGTTGTGTTAAAAGTCTGAAAGGAAAGAAAAATAAACAACACAATCATAAGCAAGGCATTCCATGTACACAGTCTCTGAAGTTTAGCAGGTTAATTTAAATGACATAATTCTGCTTGATGTTTCATTAGTTCATTAAAAACTGCACTCCAACACTACGTAACCCGTTTACGTATTCAAGGATTCATATCAATGACTTACGAGATGCTTAACTTTAAACTAGGTGTTAGCAAACAGGGTTGTTCACCACATGCCTGAAAGCTACAAAAATGGAATTTGAATTTCAGAAATAAACTTTTAAGATACATAAACACTTCAGTTTCATTAAAGAAAATCTGCTCACACTAAAAAAAAAATATATTTATTTGCAAACTAGAGGCCAAATCTGACATTCAGGTAAATCAACACAGTTGAAACAAAAGCAAGTGAGCTGTGCCATTTCGTACAAACTGTGTATGTGTTCACAACTTTCCTCATGTATCTCAGACTATTATAAGACGAGTAGTCTTTACATTGAATTACTTTTCCCTATTTCTATTGTTCATGTATTTGCTTGGTTTGGGCATGAAATAAAACCAAACCAATTTTAATTACTTTCTTTTTCAGTGTTCAGACATCAGCAGGGTGAGGAATTCTTTGGTATATACATAACTACAGCAGAATGCTGAAATTTAATCCATAAGTTCCTGCCCGTTCCTCTTGTCCCATTGTTGGGCATCCCCTGGTGCAGAGCTCAGCCCATCCTCTGACCTCTTCCTGCAGACACTGACAGACATGGATGAAGTCCCCTCTCAGTGTCTTCTCTTGAGGCTGAACAGCCCGAGCTCCCTCAGCATTTCCTCCAGTCCCTTCATCATCTCCACAACCTCCTGTCCAGGAGCTCCATGTCCCCCCTGTCCTGAGGAGCCCGGAGCTGGACACAGCACTCCAGATGTGCCTCACAGGGCTGAGCAGAGGGGCAGGATCCCCTCCCTGACCTGCTGCCAATGCTCTTCCTAATGCACTTCAGGATACCACTGGCCTTCTTGGCCCCAGGACACACTGCTAGTCAGGGACAGTTTGTCATCCACCAGGTTCTTCTCTGCAGAGCTGCTCTCCAGCCTGTGCTGGTGCGTGGGGTTATTCTTCCCCAGGTGCATAACATTTGATACATATTTCTAGTTTTATTAACATACTTAAATTCAAACCCAGTCAAGTAAAAATTTTTGACTGAAGGCAAAATTTAGATTAAAAAAGACAAATATTTCCCGAGCTTCCTGAAGGTAAGTGCCATGCCAAAAGAAGCTAAGCTTCTGCTTCAAATCACGGCTAGTCCTTGGGCAAGTTTGAGGCACAGCTTTCAAACACTACCACTGCCTTTGGAGGACCACAAAAGACTCCTCATGAATTCAAGAATACCAATAAACTTTCATTTCTGTGTTAGAATAATTAATATTTACAGGACAATTTAGCAGAAAAACTGGTTTATGTCTGTAAAGTTCTTTGAAAAAAGAAGTATTACCTGAACAGTAAGTAATATTTTCAGATTTAACATGAGGAATCATTACTTAAAATATGCACATTTTCTACTAGCACTGCCTTTAACAGTGATTAAGAAATGCAACTAGTATAGCTCTCACTATAAGTAAATATTTGTTACACTTACCTCTGGGTCACAGGTCAGGTTTGCATACTTGCACAGTGTTTGATTAGCCATGATTTTATACACAGGTTCTCCTGATGTGGCCAGAAAACTGAATGAAATATTTTAAGGAGGAATCACAAAACTGTAGGCTTTGAGCAACTTAGGATTCTGCAGTGGGTACAGAGCTCTAAAGAACTTGTGCAGGTAACACAAAAACTTCTCTTGCTATGCAGAGATGTATCTGAAGGGTTGACAGACAAGATTGAATACTCTTTTTCCTTAGAGAACTAAGGCAAACTCCACTCCAGAGCTGTAATAATCTCTGACCAGAATGGGCAAAGGGTATAACCTTAAAAGTTGTTTTTATCTCTCCTGTATATCTATCTTTGACAAGGCAGACTATGAAGTAGTTCTTTGACAGTTTGCATTTTAGTGGAAGCAGATACAGAGCATAAGGATGAATGAACATTCAGTAGAAACTGAGCCTCCTTGAGAATGAAAGAACAACAGGTTTTCAAATAGCAGATTTCCCCTTTCTTAAACCTTACCAAACCCCTGCTGTTCAGGAACAAACAGTGGTTGCTGTTAGACAATTCGGAGAAGACAGTGCACTGTATATACTCTCACTCCTTTCTCACACTTTTCTGAATAAAACACATAAGAAGCCCACTCCACCCCCAGTTAACTCAGAGACCATTAACACCAGGCCGATAGAGCACACAGCACATTGAAGACCATATTCACTCTTTGCTGAGGGCCCTTTTTACTCCCTAAAGTCAACCTTTAGTAGTACACAACGCCTTGTATGATCCCCCTGCCTTGGCATAAATTTTAGTCCAGTTCTTTTTAATCAGATTAAATGCACTGTCTAATTTGTACATCACGTGCAATTGTGCTGCAAGGAAGAGTGTATCAGCACATGAAGTCCTAAGTGACCAAACAACCCTCTTAACACTGCTTTGATTAACATGAAATAGCAGAGAATTATCTAGTCTTGCAGACCAGAAGACTTGCTCCGGAGAGGTACACAGAAGGATACACAGCTGTCACAGCCCAGTAGGAAATACAAATTGCAATGAGTATGAAGGTGACGATGGGGTAGAACAGTGTAGACATTATATAGCCAATAGCCCTATGAAAGAAACAAAACATACCAATAAGCTACAACAATTCCAGAAACAAGCTTTTTATCAGTCCTCTTCTAGCAATTTTACTTTGAGATCCTTTTTGACAGTTGTAACATAATCTAGCACTGGGATCTCAGAATACTGCAGGAACTTTATCCAAATGTCTTCAAATCTTGACTTTGTCATTTCTACCACTCCATGTTTATCAACAGTACTACAGTGAACTTTATCAATTTGCCATATTCCAGCCTGTCTTCTCCTGTCTCCTTCATGACTGCTTCACATACCCATCTCTTTACAGGTCACTAACCAATTTCCATGACATTCCCTTGCTTACTGCTGCAGACATTACCTTTTACGTCCTTATCCCACTCTGCTTATCCCTGTGCTCTCCCTTCAGCTCCTACAGACCTGAAATTACCTATTGTTCTACTTTGGATCTGACAACTCTGTTCCCAGCTCCTTTCCTGCCTTAAGTGCTAGCTATTTTCAGGCAGTCAACTTGTTTTTGCGATGCCAGGACACGCCTACAGCCTCCTGTGACTACATGACTTTCCTTGCATGTGCCACAGATGAGTGGTGCTCACCTTTGGCTACTGGCAGGCAAGAAGAATAATGGCCTTTTGCTGCTGACAGCATAGAGGGCTTCTTTTAACATCAAGGCTTATGTTTTAGAGAGTGACATTCTACTGCTATTTCTTGTGGCTAGAATGTGAATAGTGAGTAGGAACTTGACAATGCCAGTTCCTACTCTGCCAGCGACAGCTCTGTAAGAGAGGGAACTGATACAGCCCCTCTTGGTAAAGTGGCTGCAGCTATCTCAGAAGGGAACAACTCCAGCTGGGTATCTCACTGGATGTGAATTCAGAGAACATGTGCTTTGTCCGCTGAAGTTTACAGTCATTATCAGCCTTTACAAGCCTGTCATCTATCTCGTCCTGTTCCTCTGAATTTTCTTTCCTGTGACCCTGTAAGCCTATCACAAGCCTTTTTGTCTAGTACTATTTCCCACAGTATTTCTCCTATGACTTATGCCACTTTTGATATTATTTGTTTTATAGGATGCAGTTCCCAGGATGAAAAAGGAGAAAAATTTACTCAGTTTCTACAGATAAAGTAGCAAATGCTGGGGGGAATGCAAGAAAACTGTCATGTGCAATCAGGAGGGTATGAGCAACACAGAAATTGTTGTTTGAGTCCAGAGACGTAAAAGTCACACAGGAGGACACAGCCTAATGCTGTCTGAGAAATAATCATTACAACATATTATCTGTGTTCAGCAGTTAATGGTAGGCCTCTTAGTTACCACTAAGACAATGGACAATTATTCCAACAAACTGAGTAACAACTTTTGTTTCTGACTATGGGTTTCAAGTCATTAATTAGCATTATAGTTGTAATTTTTTTTGAAAAAATAGTTAAAAGGTATTGAAAAACATAATTTGACTTCCAAGCATTAGCAGCTTATTTTTCATCTTCCTGAATACAGGACATGGTCTATTAGGTTTACAGTAATTACATACAGTGTTTCATCTCATGCATTATGCACAAGAGTAAAACTTCATCCTCAAATGACCTTTCCATGCTGCTGAAAAACTACAGAATGTTATTACTTCTCAGCAAGAAGTTTATGAACTTTCTAAAATCCTCCCAAGGTTGTGAGCAAAGGTTTTGAAGAGTGCTAAAAGTGTCCCTAGATTTTAATGAAGAGGAATTAAAGAGTTTAATTTAGTGCTGCCAAAATTAATTGCTATGGTCTAATTGCACAGTAGCATAAGACAGGAAACAGGTTCCTGGCTGAATGCAGAACTTCAGTATTTCTTAATCTCATCACAAAAATCCCTAATCCTGATTCCTGGGAACCACAACGTCAATTGAGATGGCAGAAAACCACAAGGAACTGCATACAGAAAAACTCAGAGCTAACCCTCTCTGCTCTAACAACACAGCTCTGCTTCCAAGGCCTATGAGATCTCAGCCTATTTGCAAAAAAATTACATTACCTGTTCCGCTCAACAAATCCAGTGCTGTATTTTAATCCCCAAATTTCTGCCCTCGGTAGTGCAAGATGGAGCTTGAGATGAGTGTACTCTAGAGATCATTTAACAGAATTGGAAATATATTAAAATCAGACAAACGTACCTACTACCTTCCTTCAGCAGTGCAATGGCAATCCGGATCCGATTTCTTAGGAAGATCAGCATCAGTATGATTATAACTTCAACACCACAAAGTATTATCACTGTCAGCAAACAAACAAAAAAGTTAGATTTATCAAGAACCAAACCAGTATGTTGCCTCTGTAATTTTTTTTCCTTGTATTTTACACTACTGTTCATGAACTCCATAAAATTCTCTACTTGAGCAGTTCTCTTTCTCAAACTCCACCTGTCAAACTTCAATCCCACTTCATAGGTATTTAAGTTCCACTGTAAGGAAGTTCTATATGCAGGGGGCTAGACAGAATTTGTAGGATCCTGATATGAGCATTTATATTTTTAAAAGAAAAACAGAACTTATAATTCTCAGACAAAGATAAAAATTTACTTTAATGAAACTGCAGTATCTAGCTTTAGATACAATTCACCTTTTACAAATTCTACTTTTCATAAACAAGGATTTTGCATGTTCATGTGATAATGCTGCTCATTTGTAGCATTTAGATAATAAAAAAGAGATGAAGAGACAACTTTTTCATGAAGAGGGCTATTATTCTAAAATTTAGGTGCACTAAAATCAATAGGTTGTCTGAGCATTAACCTGACATGAGCTCCTTTCACCTCATTTGAGTTAAAATTAAAAGAAGAGACTACAATCTGACAGTTTTGGACAAATTATTGTCACCTTCCAGTTGTGCTGAGCATACTTGCTCTGAGGTTACAGCTCTGAGAGCACCATGTTCCAGAACATTTCCTCTCTTAGTTATAAGCAATATTTGAATCATAACCCTCATCTGGGTAAAGGGTCTGCTTCTGTCTTATTTCTATTTGTATGATTCAAAACCTACTTCTGCAGTAGAAAGTAAGAAAATTCTGTGGACTTCCATCTAGAGAAGATAGTCTTTAATGCCTGAAGAACATCTCCTCTGACTCTGAGACATAGCCATTAATTTTTTTGTCCTTCAGATCGTTGGATAACATTTAAACCAGCCCAGCTGCTGTGGGTGGTTGCACACAAGAAGTTCCGTGGAGTGAGAGGAAGACAGAAGGGACGGTATCCGTAAGTATACTTAAACTTGTATGGAGAGTTGCAAAGGAACATGAGACTTGGCTTTAGGTCCCACAGCTCAGACACAGTCTCAGAATATCAGACCCAGATACTCACAGATGATGTTAAATTGCAATCCCAAGTATTATCAGTACTCCTGGCAACAGAACTGCGGGTGGCAAGTGATTGCTGTGGTGCTCAGAGCCACAGACCTTGTTCAGAACAAAGTTTTTGTTACACACGTTTCAATATCATTTTCCCATGAAGAAATATAAGACCAAGTTTCTTTAAAGTTGGTCTCATTCCAATTCGGCTCTGTTAAGTTAAAGTACTTGTTCCAAACATTGTGAAAAAGGCAAGCAATGTCAGTACATGATGAGTTCTAGACTAGGACTATGATTACATTTTCTTCAAGGATACTTAACTATTTACTTTGCTGGGTGATGTTGGAAAAGCAATTTAATTCCTGAGTACCTCAGTTTACTCATCTGAAAGTGACACTGACTTCTATATAAACTATATACTGGCTGCTAGGAATCAGGCAGGAAAAGAGCTTGAACAGTTAGAAGAAAAAAAAAATAATAAAGTCCCAATATTCTCTAGGGATAGCATACTAAAAATCTCTGCCTCAACGATTATAGAAGATGCCTCATGAGCTCAGTGATCCAACAGAGGTAAATGAAGACACAAGGAAGAGAAAGGAGATTTAAGCAAACACACTACTGGTCTATTAATTTAGCTACCAATAGGGAGAGGCAGTGTTTTAGGTTATGTCATCATGAGTTAAGTGTCTGTGTGCCTTCTAATAGAACAGTAACAGGAATGCAATACTGGACAGGTATTTGTTCTCTCTTGTGTCCCTCCTTTTTTGGGGAGGAATATGTGTGCTGCAGGCTGCCTTGTTCCAGAAGACGTTGTTTTAAATACACTGCCCTTGTAGGAGAAGGCAATGGAGCACTTTTTGAAAAGGAAGGTGATGAAATTTGCTATGGTTCATTCCACAGTCTTAGATCAGCCTCCAAGAAAATTCAGTGACACAAATGTAAATTGAGGGGAGACCTCATTAGGGTCTTCAACATCTTCATGAGGTAAAGCAGAGGGGCAGGTTCGGATCTCTTCACTCTGTGAAGACCAGTGACCACTGATGGGTCTTGAGAAAATGGCTGGAGCTGAGTTGGGGGAGGTTCAGGTTGAGTATCAGGAAAAAGTTTTTCCCAAAAAGGGTGGTTGGGCACTGAACAGGCTCCCCAGGGCAGTGTCATGGCCCCAAGGCTGACAGAGGTCAAGGAATATTTGGACAATGCTCTTAAGCACATGGTGGGATTGCTGGGGTATCTGTGCAGGGCCAGGAGCTGGACTTGATGATCCTGATGAGTCCCTTCCAACTCAGCATATTCTACGATTCTAAGATACAAAGATGTAGTTACTAATGTGAGTTATTAATCACAATTCTGGAGTCCTCAAAGAGGGACAAAAAACAAACCGGAAGTGAAAAATGCCTCTCCTTATGCAACTTCATCAGGACTAACTTTATTATTGCCTTCTACTTCCCCATGATGAAGACTGAACACACAGGAAGTAGAATGCTAATAACACAAGGATTTTTCATTCGTATCAGTATTGTGATTGCATTACCTCCCCTTAAAAATATACTAGTCTCATTTTAAAAAAGTATATTTTTACACAATACAAAGAAATGGAATTGTTTTCTTCTCTAAGCAATGGATGTAGGAAGAGATTTAACAGGGCAGAAACCATAGCAAGACACTCATTGATTCTCCTGAATATACATTAACAGATACCAAATTTAAAGGGCACTTACTGAATGCTAACCATGTTTGCCTCAGTTGCAGGTACACTTTGAAGTCTGTCTGGAATCCAATATCATAAACAGTGAGGTCAGATCCAGGTATTCCTTTAAGATGATCATATTCCCAGTAACAGTGCCAGATGCCTTTTAAAAAACCATCAATATAACATAAGTGTTTCTGAAGAATGCAAAGACAAATTTTAACAAAAATCTTTTACAACCCAAGTGTTTTGTCTTCAGCCTATCAGGCAAGCAAAACACAAAAATGTATCACTCTGAGCCTCGTCAATTATAATATCAATACAAGTGATGACAGTGTGTGTAGATAAGGCAGTTTACTATATCTGGTGCTAAGTATCAGCACAGCTGGATTCTTCCTACATTTTGCTGCCGTTTAAGTCCTCACTTAACTTTGTCTCAAACTAGGCATTAATTCACTCAACTGTACCATTTAATTGAGGTAACCACTGATTTTCCTTGCCAAACTTAAGCAATAAGGAAAGACAGCCTCAGGAGAGGTTAGAAGATTACACCTACCATAACCTATAATTCCAATCACACCAAAGATGAAAATCCAGAAGAGAACCCCAGCTGTGAACCTCAATAACACAAGGAAGAGCAGACTCAGCATCATTGCAATGAACAGTCCACTAGAAAGAAACAAACACAGGGAAAATGAGTGTGAGAATCTATTCACTTTCTTGTATGCCTGTTACTCCAAATGAGGGCCACTTCATCTCACATAAGAGAATCATTTGTAAAAATGTATTTCAAAATCTTCATTGTGAAATACATTCTCATGGCTATTATCTGCTATCACAAACAAACGGCTTATATACGACGATCTCACAAGGCAGAGCCTGAAATGTTTGTAGGCATTAGGTTCTCAGGCTGGCTGAATGGGGCTAATACAATGCCCTTTTTGTCACTTATACCAGTTGAAAAACCCCCTGTCTTTTTCAGGCCATGGTCTAATCTACAGTACAGACAGTTAAACTGGAGGAATACCTATGTAAGGGAAAGTTGCTGATCTATGTCCTCCATTGAAAATCCCTACTTGCAAAAAAACAATGTTAGTAAATAACATTCTAGGAGCTTCCTAAAAAAAAAAAATTATTAAATTTAGGAGGAAACACCAGTGACTCTTTCTACTCATCAGAAGAGGAAATAATCAGGGCACTATGATGCATAAAAAGAAACTGTTAAGAGCCATCTATGCACCCCCTAAGAAAGACATCTACAGTGTCTTCTCTCCATCAAGTCTGGGGTAAGGAAGTATTTGTTTTCATTTCACTCCCAGAAAGCAAATCAAAAAGGAAAAAATTATGGCAAAAGGCCTTTTTACTCAGTGAGGCTTTCTAAACCATGGTGAATAAAGCAGTATAAATAATAATCCCATCCAACAAACATGCAGCTCAGATGCTTCACAGAACATCTCATGTCTCATGATTCTTAGTAGGTGTTACATCAGAATTTTTTTAGTACAGACCCAAAAAAATTTAAAACTTCTTCTTGCGTGTGTTCAGTAACTTTTCTTCTGAACATTTCCAGTTTATTCAGCTAATAACCACAGCTAAAAAATAGGGCAGCCTGATCATAAACAATCAAAATCAGATGTTTTGGACAAACTAAGCCAGATGGGCAGAAGGACAAGAAAAAAATAACATTAAATCGTTTAGTCAATCCTTTGTAAGCTCATCTTAAGTCTTAGCCCTTTAAAGTCTTCCTAGCTTCACATATTTTCCCTTTCTGAATGCCTTACCGAAATTCAGAATGTATTCCTCAAGAAAAGTGAGTCCCTTCCAGTTTATGACTTTTGGAGTTTACTGCTTTCTTGAAAGCAGTAAATTATCTAAAGTTCTCTTTAGCCATACATGAGTCCCAGTAACACCGAAACCGAGTATATGATAACACTTGTCTTCAATAGAGTGATTCCCTTAAACTGAGGCTTGAAAGCACCAGTCCTTTGGGGATATGCTAAAAAGATGACAGCAACTCCATATTTAATTTTTAATCCAGTCTCCCTTCACTGTCAAGCCTTCATTGTCATTGCCCAAACTCTGACACTTAAACATATTTGCCCAGAGATCGTTTGATGTATACTATCACTTGGTGAAAAGCGTGAAGAAAATCCTATCCAACTACTTTGAAAGTAGCGACAATTCCCTACAAAAAATATCGTATTTGAAACGTAGAAACTTGCTTTAGTATTTAGAATTTCTGTTAAAAAAAGCTGTCCCTTCTCTCTTTGGCCTGTGTGTTCAGTGATATCTCCTTTGAAGGAATCCATACCATAAGCCTGCTTTCAATACAGGGTAGAGAACCAAGCTTGGTGAATATCGCTGAATCTCCTGCCACTAATGACTGCGAGCATGGTATCAGACTATGAGAAAGCTGTCCTTCCACCAGCAACTGAACACCTTTAAAAGCTTAACTGACGTTTCTGAAGTAATTCTCCATATTATTATCTAAAGTATGTATTTATTGTCATGGATTTGTATTCAGGTTTGACTAATGCTTAACATGTGCATGTTACGGGTTCTTACCTGGCAATGACTTCTGTTCCTGTTTAAACTGACCAACACTCTTGTCCATCAAAACCAATATTAGTGGGTTAAGAATGTACAAATATTTACCTATTTGCTTCAGCAAAGTAGCCACTTCTTTTGTTTCAAATTTGTTTTAATTAATTGGTGATTAGCTAGTATTAATTGCAACATGAAGTTAATACTGTTCAATACATTTTGTTCTTGATGTTGCTTCGCCTGTTCATTTGGAGTTATGGACTTATTTCACTATATATTGCTAATATGAATTTAGAAATTATGTGGATTTTATATATATATATATATATATATATATATATATATATACACTAATGACACTTAGCAACTGCAACTGGTTTGAAAGTCACTTAATTGAGATTTTTGAGTTTTGGAATTGCCAGGTAGATGGGGCCTGCAAGAGCAGGACATTAAAAAGCTACCCCAGATCAACTAACGCTCAATGTACATATGTTGTACTATCCTTATCTCATGCACAGAACCACAAAAATTTTATATTATCATTTGATGAAAGGAAATTACAGTTGCTCCTTGAATTTTAAAGTAGGATTGGTACCAAACACATACATGATCTATTTTTTTTATTCCCTGCATGCTCCAAAGTGAGTTTGGAAAAATTAAAAATATCCACAAAAATCTTACATTAAAATCCAATACCAAGAAATCGCATAGTCTTCAAAAATTTTCATTCCAACTGATCTTGCATCCAGGACATTATTGATGCCGCTGAGAAAAGACAAATCAACGAAAAGGTTGCTTCAGGTAGAAAAGCAGAATCTATTTAAACAACAAATAGGCTCAGTGGAAGAATCTGAAATATCTTTGCTAGTGATAAAAGTATATTATGATTCTTCAGTTCAAATTCTGTCACCAAGCCAACATCAATCACAGTTACAACAAACAAAAAAAACTGCTTAAGAGTGTCTCTACAATTCGTGAAAAAGGTTTTATGAAAAAGGCTTTATCGTCAGAGTGTATACTATTGATATCTGCAATGTAACAATGGCCAAACAGTTGTGACTCTAGGACTGCTAATAGCATGGAACCAGAAAGCAGCTCACTGAAGCAAAAGGCGGACTTTATGGAACTGTTTTCCCACCCTGGAAAGTGTTTGCCTGTATTATTTTTTTTCTAAGAATAGCCCAATACACTGTTTTTTCCCCAAAAGCAGGAGCACCGTGATGAGGTGGGATGCCCAAAGGACAGCCCACAGTGGTGGAAAGTCCACCACAGAAGAGAACAGCCAAGGCCATCACTGGTTGGCCTGAATCCTGCAGCAGAAGGTTTGCATCTTGAACCTCATTGAACTTTCCTAGCAAAATTAATTTTTGCTAGGAAAAACAACAAGAATGATTTAACCAAATGAAAACTAGTGAGACAATCAGACTAAAACTTTTTGCTCCTTTCTGCACACCACACTGCTGGATTTCCTTAATCAAACTTTGGAATTACTCAGGCACAGGGAGACCACTTACTACCAGTCTGGTTTGGGTACCCCTTAGCCATTAGCTACAACAGATTCTGATTATTTTTTAATTCCCAAATTACTGCACAATCTCAGAATCCAACAAATGAAGACTGAAGAAGGGTCAAACCTACTTTGCAGCTTCCCTGAGATCAGTTACATTTCTTGTTTTCCCTCTTCCATCTTTGAACGTAGTCTGATTTGCCACGGTCAACACACCATTCTTTGTGGAGAAGTCTGGGAAGCATCTCTTAAGAACTGTTCAAAGTATCAAAACAGAGTATGCATATCACATTTCATGTCAAACCCACTTGTATCACTTTTCTTTTGTAACATATTTAAATAATTTCAGATTCGCAGTCAACTGATTATCTAACAATATGTTGATTTGACATATGTTGGAAGAGCCATTACATTCAAGATTATGATTTTTATGCTCTGGGGCTTTTCGTCCAAGCTCAGGCAGGGTGGGATCATAGATTTCAACTGGAGATTCTAGGTCCTACCAAACAACAACAGTAGTATATGTAAAAGTTTAAGAATTTGTAATAAATGTGGAACTTACTCTCTGTCAGTATCTGGGCAGCTTACAAAAACTGCAGCTTCTCAAATATGCCATTTCATGGTAATAATCAGACCAGCCCCCAGGGACAGACTCAACTTGGCTGGTCACGAATGGTACTAGCACCCAAAACAATACATAACAGCAAGTGTCAGTTCCTCATATGCCAGATGAGTTCCAGTACCAGCCACTATCACTAGATATTCTTGGAGAGGAAGCAATGGAAAAAAGACAGAAACTATTGGTTAGACAGAGGGAGGAGGAGATTATAAAAAAGAGAGAAAAGGAGAGATGTTTGCACACTCATTTATGCTGCCCTGTTCCTTGCTGCAAAAAGTCCTGGGTTTTATTTCAAAGGGAAGAGCAGGTCAGTCCTTCTACACAGCTGTACTTTATATAACCATTCAGTGCTTTCTTATCAGATTCCAATAAATACTGACGCCAGGGTTCAATATTCAATCTGGTATATCTACCCCAGCAATTATTCTGACTAAATAATTAAGTAACATGTCTCTTTTCCTCCCTCTGTAATCCTTGCCCCTTGCTGTAGTCTCAAAGAAGATAATGGTTTCTTTACATATTATTTTCTGTCTTTTGGGTCAGTACATCAGTTTTAATACAAATTCTTAGTATGTTTTTAAAATTGAGTCCATATTTTCTCTTTCTGATAACCTGTCCCCGGTTTACATGACGTCCATTTTAAAGTACGGCAAAAACAAACAGCAATTTCTTATTTGCATAAGCTTCTGGGTCAGTATTACACTTTTACAGCTGAGAAGAGCTCTGAGATCTGTGGTTGTCTACTCAGAAGTACCTGCTGATCATAGTGACAAAAAATTTTTTGACCCCTTAATTCCTCTGTATGCCCTGCATAGCCAGCACTGCAGCTGAAAAGAGAGCTGCACTGTCACTGGGCTGAAGTATCATTTGAACTTCAACAGCTGCCCATATGAGCCTTCCCACATTCGTAACATTTTCTTGATGCCAATGGGTTTGCTTCCTCACATATTTTGGAAGGCACAATTTGAGTTGTAAAACTTTTGTTATCAGTGATGATTCAAGAGCAAGAAAGAGCTCAGCGTGACCTGAACACATGCGGAATGTTTCCAGCTGACAGTTAGAAGAAGTATTAATAAATATTTATATTTTCAAACTCTTCAAAACTGAATGGATGCGACTGTCAGATAACAGACAGTTCATAGTGACCTTGCCACCACGAAAAACACTTTTCAAACTGGAGTTGCACTTTAATGTGAATGCTCACAATCTGCTACGACGTGTGTAAGAAGTAGAACCACTCACAAGGCCTGCTCGGAATGATCATCGAAGGACAATCTTCATCACGTAGGACTTGAGCAACAGACTAAAAGGGGAAAAATAGGAATGCTGAATACATAGCAGTATAACTACATGGTTTTCGTTTCTCATCCAGTCTGACGGAATGTCCCAAACTGGACTTCAGAGCCTCCTGCCCAAACCTGGCTGGTGGAGCTGCAAGATACATTCATGATCTAAGTGAGAATCCAAACTGTTATTGTGATTTGGGAAAAGACTATTCTTCTTTTCTAGTGACAAAAAAAGAAAAGACCTGTTCACTTTGGGTCAGCATCTAAGCAGAAGTGACTGGGCAATTGTTCCTTGCTTCCCCTTCACCTTTTCTCTTAAAGAAAAGTAATAATTTAGCACAACTAATACAGCTGAATTACAAGGTGTTTTAAAGACTGGAAAAATAACACAGCAAATTTGAGAGCAAAATCAGTAACATGAAGGATAGGTAATTTTCCTAGCTAAATTTCTAAGTAGCTATAGATGATTTATGATCCTTAAGAATTGGTTTGAGACACTCTGTTCTACTCATGTGGAGTACTTACCACAGTACTACAACTACATGGGTAGCTGCAGATATTCTTTTAAGCAAACAACAAACATTTAAAGATTAGAGAATTTAGTGTGCATACAAGACATTCACCTTGGTTTAAACAACTGTCAAATCACATAAATGGGACATGTGCTTACACAGTGACATCAGATAATTCAAGTCTTTGATGCAGCTCAGTAAAATCACGCACATTACACTTCGCTTGAAGAAAAAACATATTCCATCACCTACTGATAGATACACACCTTGCGAGGATTGTTAAAGCCAGGTTTGCAGAACTGCCTGAAGTAATTCCACTGATCCGGTCTATATCTGTAGGAAGCCTGAACATCAATGTATGTTGCAAACCTGTCTGGGCACTTTGAAACACAAAGCTGCAAGAAAAGAAAAAAATGAGTAAAGATACACTGGCGGTAGAGAAGTGTGAGGAAAGTAGGTGCAATGGAAAAGCAAGAAAAAGGCCACTGCCTTCAGTATTGTTTACTGCAGGATTTAGAAAGGGACATATGTTGTCTTTTTGATTCCCTAGATGAATACTTCTAAAATTCTTTGACAGAACATACTTTCAAAGTCTCTCCTCGAATCTGGCATATCAAGCCTCTCTCTGTACATTCTTAGGTTTTACACACTCCGATAGATAAGCAGAGCTTTCAGTCTGTTGAAAAGAGCACATTCTATTTTTTTGAAGAAAAAGAAAAAATCTGTCAGGTCCTTCCCTACTTCTGTCAGCAGCAGTGTATATGAATGAGGTGTTGTGGCAGCTACTTTCACGGGATAGATGCAATTTCTTTCTATTACATGTATAAGGAGAACTTCATTTTAAAAAAGACTCACTAAAATTAAAAGTCTCAGGTAATATTGGTCCACCCTTCTACATAGTCTCTTCAGTCAAATACACCTGTACAAATATTGGCAAGTCAAGATAGGAGTAAATCACTCAAAAGTGACTTTTAACTGCAGACTAAGGCTGGATCTCCCCTAGTTAGAAAGCATGAGGATGCACACATCTGGAATGAAGTCCACACCACTCAAGGTACAGCCATTTTAAGTTGGATTTATGTGAGAAATAAAGTGATAACTGGGGTTTAATGAATGCATCCACTAAGAAGCTGTGATTTAGATTTAGGGCATGGAGAAGTGGCTGCCCGAATACACAGACTCTGAAGGCTCTGCTAGTCACTGGAATCACACAAGTGGACCGATGTTCTGACTCCTCAGCGTCAACACTGTGACATAAAGTCCATCTTTTTAGCAAGTTTCAGGTTTTCCTAGAGGCAGTTTGAAAAAGAAATTATCAAACAAACATTTCTTCAACATTTTCCCCAAAGACCAGAGATTTAATCATCTGCAGTAACAAACAGCATTCAAAAGTCTTTTTAGTTTTGGAGATGCTGCATGCTTGAAAATGAACAAAATAACTTCTCCCCTCCAAGAAACTCTCCTGAAACAACTATTTCACCTTACTTGATTCATGGCCATTGCCAACTTGACCACAGCACCAGTCAAATCCCACACAATGACTTCAGTATTTCTGAACAGACTAACTCATTCCAGTAAGAGAGGTAAAGACTGCAGGGTAACACTGTTGGTGTCTGCATGTCGACAGATGGGGATTCCTGAAGCAAAATCTGCTGCTGATAGGAAAAAGTTTTTGTTCTGACAGCAATTGGCCAATTGTTAAGAGGGTTCTTGCTATTCCTTGCTGGAGATTTCCTTGTCTTCAGCTGCGTCAAACTGTCCATAAAGTCACATTAACTGGTAAGTCAGAAATATCTATCAAGGATAGGGACCAGGAGCAAAGGCAAGCAGGAATGGGAAACATTTTAAAATGGTAGTCCAGTAAGCAGACAATTAACATCTGTAATCAGTAAACTGGTTACTGCATTAACAAATCTCATCCAAATCAACACTGGACCTCCCTGAGTGCTCCCAAGATGAATGAGACCTCCATCTGCCACCTGTAGTTTAATTGCACTTTACTCTGGCAGCAAAGCTGGATCAGAGCAGTCCTGCACCTAATTCCTCTGACCTTCCCTGTGCTGTAAGTTGTTGCCTCTTAAGATGAACTGACATAACTGGTTGTGCAATTATTCAATAAACTAGGTCAGTAAAGTGGTCTTGTAAAAAAAGGTCAGGAAGATAATTTTAACCCACACAAGTTCAGTGACTGGGTTTATTTCACAGGGTCATTAGGAGCTGCAGTACAAAGGGTTGGCATATGGCAAGAACAAGCTTTCAAAATCTTCACTTGTCAAACTGCTGTAGGTTCTAACCACACCCAGATACTCCCGTCACTGGCAGTATGCACATTTTCTTGAACATGTCTAGCTTTGAAAACCAGAGGTGTCAATCGATATTTTCTGGATGCACTGAATACTACTGGATAGCTGCCTGTGATGAATTCATAAATCACAAATTGTTGTATTCAACTCAACAGACTTTTTTGGTCAACTCCTATCAAAAATCCACAGTCTTGTACATTTCTATTTAATTTTTCTGACCATCACGGGCCACAGAGACTGTGTGCTAAAAGTCATCTATAAAACAATCATGTTATATTTTGAAGGACATGAACATTAATTTTTAAATCCAAACCAATGTATGCCTAGTTCTTAAGCACCGTGACTAAAATGCAGGGAAAATATTTTATCTCTACATTTCACTCACCTGTGTTGTAGGGCACTGTAGGTTTATTAACACTATGGGGCTGGCACATTTCAGAATGTTGAAGTAAAACAAAATGGTCTTGTTCCTATGGAAGTGGATATAAGATAATTAATGTCATAAATACACGTGCTTATACATCCTACCATTCCAAAATTTAGAGCATACACTGATATTTAAATTCTATAACCATGAATGGCCATATTGAAAACACAAGGCAAAAAAAATCCCAAGCAAACCCTGAAAGTTCCACATCAAGACATCTCTGAAAACAGAAGTATTTGTTCTAAAGAATTCTAATTTTGAGAAGTTTTTTCCACAGCCAGGTTTTAAGCTGAAAGAATTCATGTGTCTGTAGTGATACCTCGAAAGGGTGAGGTTTGTAAAGTAACCCTGGCAAAAGCACTGTGGTCTCTGTGCTTCCACTGAACATCCTGTGAATGCACTGCATGCAAATTCACCATCAGAAAATGCTACACTGTAAAAGCTGCCAAATTTTTGTTGATCAGAAGGTGGCACCAAAACAAATCAGAAGCTTTTTATGGTTGGAAACCAAAAGCAGTTGACCAGAAAACAGAATAATAGCATCTACTAATAACACTGATAACCCCCCTCTGATATAAATAGGGGTCAGTCTGAGAGGTTTGCAGCCCAGAACCCACACACTTGACAGCTACTAGAACTTGGGACCTTGCAGTAGCTGTCATTTCAGTCTGGATTTATTGAAAACTGAGGCCCCCGAGATCTCTTGATTTAAAGACCTGGGTTTTGAAGACAGCAAAACATGCTGTTAACCTTTGCTATGTCAGAAAATTATCAGATAGCTCTAGTGAAGATTGATATGGCAGTAGTCCTGCCCTTTCTACACAAGACTTCAAAGCCAGCTAGTCATGCCAGGACTGTCCAGTGTCCCGGCTATGGCCTATGAAGGGCCACCAAGTTGATCAGAGGGATGAAGCACTTCTCCTAAGAGGAAAGGCTGAGAGAACTGGGATTTCTCAGCCTAGAGAAGGCTCAGGGGTGACCTGAGAAATGGAAAGAGACTGTTTGCAAGATCCTGGAGTGACAGGGCAGGGGGGTGTGACTTCAAACTGAAGGAGAGAGGGCTTAGATGAGATATTGGGAAAGAATGATGGGTGAGGGTGGTCAGGCACTAGCACAGGTTGCCCAGAGAAGCTGTGGCTGCCCCACAGGGACTTTGGAAAACCATAGTTCTGCGTCAGCCTTTCACATAGCTTAGTTTTAGGGAATCTGAAAAACAACAGTATTGACGAAAGCCTGACAAGCACATCCCACACCTCCACTTTTGGGGACTAGAGGGTATCGTTCAGAAGGGTGTCCTGGCCTACTGCCATAAACACTCTTGCTTTTCCAGTAGGTCATATGATGTGTCTTCTCTTTATATTTTTATAATAAACTCCTCAACGTATTAAATTAGTGCCGAAACGCAGTCTCAGTAGCAATCATATATATGGAGGGACATTTGTTAATACAAACTGGAAACCACACAGTAAGAAGTAACTAAAGGGAAGACTTGAGTAACAAAGAGAAAGAGGGAATGGGAGTGAATCATAAGAATCAGAGAGAAACACCTGGTATCACACCACACGGTGTATGGAGGCCATGTGTCTAAGATTCCCAAAGCCATTTGCTCACTGCTTTCTATAGACCACAGAGAGGACAAGGACAAATTAAGGGTAAAGCAGGGTGCAGTGAGGGGAACACACACAACACTACAACTTTTTCTCCTTGTTCTTCCTCTTCAGGAAGTTGGACTCTCCAACAATTGCTGGATGAATCTAAGTCAGAGGGTGGAACACATATTCTTACTCTAACTAGTCTGTTTCCTTTGTGAAAAAAACCTGAGAGAATATATACTCCCGCTCCCCACTTCTGAACTGCCCTTTGGACAGTGGCTTCCTCATTTTTTTCCACAGAAAACTGAATGGGGAAAGAAAGAAGCAGCAAAGAGTTGTTATCAAATGCTAGCATCCGTATATATACATATATCTATCTACATATCTATATTTATCCAGTGACAAGGGCATAAAGGGTGCCTAATACTTACTTTTTAAAAAAGGAAGAAGTTAGTGAAAAAGCAAAATTTTAAAAATCCTATTTCATAAACCACTTAGATTTTCAGAGAAAACACTGATGCAACATCTTTCTTCCCTGAGTGGCTATTTTCATGCAGAAGTACTCTGTTGATATCAACTAATTAATTTAACTCTTACAATTCAAAATTTAAGAAGACTGGAACACACACATAAGTAAATAGAGCCCCTTTGGCTCTATTTACCTTTTATTTACCCGAAGAGGCCCTGAGCACAGCTGCCAGTCTCCCAGACCACTCCGTCTCCTCTCTACTAGCACTGGATAAGCACCAGAAAAAAACAAGAGCTTTTCATTACAGTATTTTCTGTTATTTGGTGCATGTTGAGAAAAACTCAAACCCTGACAGTTAGAAGTTGTGCCAGCTAGTCACTTTCTCTGCAGCTGCTGATGCAATCTGTAAGTTATATTGATGCTTTACCAAAAATATTCTCTGAATTATACAAAAAGCTGCATGACAGTAAAAATTTGGGTCTGGATTTGCACTGGGCAACTAATGTATTTCTGAACTTTATTTGGAATAAATACAGTAAGAGTGTCGTTGTCTCTTTGACAGAAGGATTTGAAACCTCACATCTTATTCACAGTAATAAAGGTATGTGAATGGATTTAGTACTCACTCATTGAGGGTTTCTTTCTGACCACAGAACTGCCCATAGCTGTCAGTTGGATAAATCACTTTCCTGGGGTCGCCGTGCACCCAAGCTGCAAAATATACACACACCTCTTAACATATGAGTCAAGTGTACACAGTTAAAACTAGATAGCATGAAAATGTGTCACTTCCAATTTACCATTTTACTCTTTGTTGATCACCACTGAAGAATACTGATTAGTTTATTTTCTAATGTGTGATGGTTAGGCTAAACCATGACATAATGAAAAAAGAAAATGCAAAGCACACTTAACTGAACCAAGATATGGATGAATCAGTAAGAAAGAAAGCCACTTCACTTTTTACCTTCAGGGCATTTATATATCTGGGTGGTATCCAAAATATGTAATGATGTAATGGACTTATAATGGTTATTACAAGAGGAAAGAACAAGAGCTAACTGTGTAGACAAATCTGAGTGTTCACAGACAACGACAATGGCATTGAAGGGAACCTTCCACTACACCACGTTGCTACAAGCCCTGTCCAACCTGGCTTTGAACACTTCCAGGGATGAGGCAGCCACAGCTTCTCTGGGCAACCTATGTGAGTGCCCCACCCTCACAGGGAAGAATTTCTTCCCAATATCGCACCTAACCCTGCCCTGTCAGTTTAGAAGCCATTCCTCCTTGTCCTGTCACTCCATCTCCTTGTCCAAAGCCCCTTTCCAGCTCTCTTGGAGCCCCTTTGGACACTGGAAGGAACTCCTTAAGTTCCCCTGGAGCCTTCTCTTCTCCAGGCTGAACACCCCCAGCTCTCCAAGCATGTCTCCAGAGCAGAGGTCCTCTAGTCCTTGGAGCATAGTCTTCTCTGGACTCACTCCAGCAGGTCCACATCCTTCTGATGTTGGGGGCCCCAGAGTTGGCAGCACTGCTAGTGAGGTCTCACCTGAGCAGAGCAGAGGGGCAGAATCCCCCCCTTACCTGTTGGCCACACTTCTTTTGACATAGTCCAGGATACGGTTGACTTTCTGGACTGCAAATGGACATTGCTGGCTCATGTCCAACCTCTCATCAACCAAAACTCCCAAGTCCTTCTTCTCAGGGCTGCTCTCAATCCTAACTATTTACTTCTAGCTTTTACTGTCTGATTAATGACAAATCACAGTTACTTTGTGATTGCAAATTTATCAAGCCATGGTATTTTTTTTGAACACATTTAATTTTGAGTTTTTTTATCAGAACACACATGGTTTTAAACTTCTGCCTAATTACCTGCTGGAAAGCAGCTCTTCAAAGAAGGACTAGGGGTCCTGGTGGATGACAAACTGTCCCTGAGCCCGCAGTGTATCCTGGGGGCCAAGAAGACCAGTGGAATCCTGTAGTGCACCAGGAAGAGCA